>UELX01001025.1:0-53066 GCA_900480035.1 Eupelmus urozonus
ACTGATATACAGTCCACATTTTTCAGTCTTTCTTTTTTGTTTCGTCTGTCTTCATGTATTCTCTCAAAATTTGCTGAGAAAATTATTCCATATTCATGTATTCTGCGATAAATTTTTTGAAATTCTTCAACGTACGGAGAATTTTTTTCAAATAAATACCTTAATCTTAGTAAATGAAAAATAGGCTTAGCCATTTTAAATGAGTTTATTTGAGGGAATTTAGATTTCTTGATAAAATTATAAAAGTCTTCCGTGGTCAAGCAAATTTGCTGATTATTTACAACCATTTCTTGCAAGCAAGGCACTATATCTTCTATTATTCTGGTTTTGTTTTTTATATTCTGAACGTATTGATTTTCTAGAGAAAATACGTCGTCAAAAAATTTTTTTGTAGTGAAAACTTTTAAACCAGATTCATCGATACTTTTAAAAGTACCGAAATTAGCTTTCTGATTTATTAATCTCGAATAAAGATATAATGAATAAAAGTCAGAAATATAAATCTGTGATAGTAGAATAATACTCAGAAATAATATCCTATCAGTCGTTTTTTTTGGTGTTATTATTACTGGAATTCCGAAAAGAGATGTTAAAACATTAAATATTGTGTGATTTTCTTGAATTTTTAAAATCATTAGAATTTTAAAAATCAACGCAACAATTAATGGCAATAAAGACAAATAAATGAAAGAATTTATAGGAAAATTTAATGTAGTAAAAATTTTATTTGGAACCACTGCAATCAAATTTTGACAAGTATCTCCTGTATCAAGTTGTACCACATTTTCATAAAATTTAGACAAGTAATGTTGTTTAGCATATAAATTTACTTCATTTGCGCTTAATTTTTTCAATAAATCGATTTTCCCGTAGTGATAAGTCATGTTTATACCAACTTCAATAAATTTTAGAGATAAATTCATAAATTTGAGAACCTTAGACGTTATATGAAAATTAGGGACTTTAATGTCTAAGATGCTTCCCTCTGTATTACGAATAATAGTGAATTCTAAATTAGTACTGACCACTGCTACCTTAATACTATATCTATTACAGGCGCGTAATTTATTTGGGAATAGATTTGCGTTTAAATCAAAAAGCTTTTCAACAATTTCATCATAGAATGGGTTATAATATTGTAGAATACAGTTACTACTGTTCCATGCTAATATTGAAAAATCCAAGAACTGTCTAGACCAAGCATATTTAAATGTAGAGTTAATAATTGAACTAGAAGAATCGTGATTCAGAACAATTAATAAAATTTTTGGTCTTGTTTGATTTGATGAAGTGTGAGCAAAATGATCAATAATACCCTGCATCTTCTTTAATGAAGTATTAACTTGATTGTCTATTTCAAACATATGTAAATAGATGATCATAGAACGAGAAAGATCTGAGAATAATGAATTAGCATTAATATAAAAAAAATCATTTAAAAAATTATGATCTCTGATGATCAGGGGAATTTGTTGCGATATTTCCTGAAGAATTATATCCGTTTTTGGTAAACACGTAACTCTAGCATTATCTACATAAATTGTAACATGGTATGGATTTTCAATATTTACTATATGATATTTGAGGGTATCAAAACAATCATTGCACATTGAAGAAACTAAATTATTTTTATAATGAAATAAAATTAATGTAAGATAAATAAACCACATTTTATTTGTAACCTCTTTTAATACTTTTAAAACATTATTTATACGTTCAGAGCCAAAGCGCAAATTCACTAGTTAGGCTGCAGTGCTAAGATGATTATTGAAACTATAACATTTCTTAAGTTTACGTGATTTATAGTTTAGAATATCACTTACATTAATAAAATAAATATAGATTTTCAATACGAGTCATATATGATATATATATGGTATTCGGATTCTAATGTAATATATTATTATAATAAAACTTTACATTCGAGTCATATATGTTTCGTACAGCACAGTAGAGCCGAATTTTACGAGTCATATATGACTTGTGCCGCCCTAAACGTGTTAAATTAATAAACAAGACCTTCTGAATTGAAAATATCTTACACCTTATTCATCATTAAATATCAATTGTTAAGCGATCCCATTTAGCCATTCCATTTCTAGTTTATTTAAGTCTAGTTTTTCAATTACTTTTTTGGAGAAAATTTTAAAATAGCATACTGAAAAACTTTCGATCTGTTTGAAGAGTATTGACAAATCTGCTGAATATCGTCACATAAAAGTTTTGTTAGCTTTATCCGCTATAGCTATACGCTTACTTAAAAAAACGTAAAACAAAAATAAAAAAATTTTCAACTGCATAACTTTTTACCTACTTTTCAAAAACAATTGAGTTGATTTCATGAAGTAGATTTAATTATACTCATAAAGTTTATATTTTTTGCTAAATCAATATATTGAAAACAGTTTAAAAAAATTATATTATTTTTCAAAATATTCTATCCTTGATAGAATACAGTTCCTGTCAATGACTTTGTTAAGCCCTGCAAAAATCAAATATTACTATGAATTAGCCTTAATGGAAAAGAATAATGTACGAAATTATGAATTACTAAATAATAATTGTAAATAGTTGTGAATAACTGTTAATACTTACATGGTATTAGTAAATTACAATCCGTAAAATGATATATAATTCAACAAAAGTCTTTCTTCATCTTACAAATTTATAATTGTACTAAAATTCATTGGTTTAAAAGTTTTATATAAAAATGATTTATTATTTTACTTATTTAAAAAAAGTAGAATTAAACAAAATTTCGTAGCCTTTATGATATTTTTATTAATTCAGAGTCTCAAAGTAATAAACATACATCATCAGTTTTCCATTGATCAGGTATAACGAAAGTTTTAATTTTACCTTCTTCTATCTCTAACAAAAAAATAGCAAAATTAATATCTTTAGAACTTATATTTTTTTCTAATTTCATTACATTAAAAAATAGCCAAAATGATGAATATTTTATTGTTTAATTTATTATAATATTCCTATAGCTATTTTTCATAACGGTGAAAAATTGATGAAAATCGCATCACCTAAATAATTAATTTTCCTATAAATGGTACAATATTAGAAAAAAGGAATTCAATGCACCATTCTATTTACCTCTAAAGTTGTGTAGAAAAAATAAAAAAAATGTATATTATGTATTCATTTATTGATTTTAAAAATATAAAAATTTTTCTATTGATCAATAAATCAATATTTTGAAATTGAATAAAATAAAATATATTATTACAATTTGTGTGGAATAGTATAGAAAATGTCAAAAAAAATTAGGATTAGGGGAAAAGAGGGGGCTTTTGGTTAATTAATGAACTTTAAAAATAATATAAAATTGAAAGATCTTAAATTAATTTTTAAGAGAGGGTATGAGGAGGAGTGGTGAATTAGAAAAATCGACCATCATATATCTATAGAAGAAGCACGCATCTTCTTCTACGCATCAAACTTTCTTATGTTTTATTTTTTGCTTTTGTTAGATGTTACCAAAAATATTTTTACTGAATTATGGTTAAATCAAATGAAAAATATATAAATGAATTCTTAAGTTAGTCACATATTCTACACCCTTGAGTAAACGACTGCAAACACAGGCGTACATTTTTCCATATATAGTATATAAGTTAGACAAAAATTATCGGATGAAGAAAAAGGGAATAAAGTGAGGTCTTCTACTACTATGCATACTATAGAGAATCTGTAACTTGCCATGAATTCAATTCGAAAAATAATTGAAAACATGTTAAAGAAATTATGAAAAAAAAACATGATAATCTTGAAAATCTGCCAAAAATAGGATGGCAAACGAAGCAATTTCTACCTACATTTACCATTAGATGCACAGCTGGGTTTGCGATTTATTTTGATTCTATATGTGTAATTTATCAGAATTTCAGTATAAATCTACAAAAATAGAAAATAATAATATTACAAATTAAGATAGGGCATTGAGCAAACATGTTTTAAGAATAATAGTAAATTTTCTGTCATTTATATAGATATATATTTTTTTTCATTATATTCAACAGTAACATCACAGTAGCTTCATATACAATAAATCATCTTTCATATAATTTAATTATTCATTCGCAACTTATTTAAGTTTTATTTTCTTTATTTTTCTTCGTTAATAACCACGCGAGTGTAGGAGCACGACGAGTGCCGAAAATCTCGTTCGTACCGTTTTCGTATCGAAATAGAAGCACGAAATAACAAAACGTGAATCTTATCAAATTTTTCGATAAATTTTTTCCTTTTTTCTATTTAACTTTCAATGATTATTAATATTTTTACCAGTGATTAATTAAGATGAACGCTTATGTCAATGATGTTATAACGTCGTAGAGAAGAAAAAACCATTAATTTACTCTATGATTAAATTGTATTTTACGGAAGGTATGGACGCTTGCAATTAATATCGAAATGATTTTATGAAATGGTTCTCATTGTAAAAATTAAAATCTAAAATTATTTATAAATTACGTTACACTGCATAGTAACTTTGTACTGTATATTACATAGTTGATTTTCGATTCTACATCGTTACAAAATATTAATGATGAAGGACAAAGTATTAAAAAAATTGAGATATGTTTAGTAAAGATATTTTAGAAAATGTTTTCAATAAAAACGTTCATTTTTTGTACATTACTTAGATTTCTACTTTTATTTTAAAATGGTCTACTTATTCATTTAAACGGAATCCAAGGTTCATACGAGTAATAAGGCCGACTAGATTTGTAAATATTAGGTAAGTGTTTAAGAGGAGGTCAATATATATATAAAATTAACTATAAAAAATATTTCTATCATGCAGGTTAAATAGGATTTTCCATTTTTAATACAAGCTGGCCATATTACCTGTACTTACCTTTCGATGATCCTTTAAAAAATGAAATGAATCAAAGTGTGAAGAAATGAATGAATCAAATCCGCAAAAATAATAAATTTTTACTTTTTGTATATTGTTAAATAAATGCTTCATTTTGTACAATAAAATAGATGATGCGCTATTATGAGAGTCTATATGATTAAAATCTTATAAAATTAAGACTTTCGACCGACCTTCAATCGACGTACGTCTTAAAACGCTTACATGTCGATCGCTTATTTTTTTTTTTTTTTCGCACGACGGACAAACACACGCATTTTTGTGCACATGAATATATAGAGACTCGCATGATGATCTTTTCTTTATTTTATTATTTTTTGTATCCCTTGGAACACTCGCGAGAATTTTCTTAAAATCGCAAATGGCATGATATGATGTTCGACGCGCAGGCGGAACGGCGTTTTTGTCTTATTACATGATATTCTTGCTTATTTCATTCTTTTTTTTTTGACGATGCGGAGAATATATACGCCATCACTTTTGCACGCCTTCTTATGGATTCGTAACAACAACAATATAACAACATCAACAACGATGATTTAGAAGACGGCAGCTGCTTAATTATATGTCGAGAATTTTACAGCGAGTATTTCAACAATTACAAATGCACACAACGTACATGATACGGAGTTGTTTTTTCATATGCACTTTTTCATTTGTGTTACGGTATAATGTACTTCACATTAGATCTTTCACCTTTCGAATTTATTTTATTGAAGTGCTGATTTGTATTTGTTATTAACTTATAATAAAAGGGAAAGTAGAACAATTAATTAGTAAAAATAGAGTAAAATAACAAAAAATATATCATTATTATTTATGTAAGATTACTCTCTAAAAGAAAAAGTGTGAATCCAACTCAAAATTCATATTTCACACTTTATGAGGTGTAAATTTAAAAATTTTGATAAAAATCAAAATTTACACTTCACGAGGTGTGAATATAAAAATTCACACTTCAGAAAACTTCAATAAACTTCAAAATTCACACCTCAAAGGTGTGAATTTCAATGAATTTTCAAATTCACACCTTACGAGGTGTTAATTTTGATAAAAATCTGTGAATTTAAAAATTCATACCTCATAAGGTGCGAAGTGTGAATTTTGAGTTGGATTCACACTTTTTCTTTTAGAGAGTATGTTTTTACTTCTCTAATAACGTAATTTATAAATAAACTAATTTTTTTAACACGTAACGAAAAAAACAAAACAATTGAAAAAGAGTCCGCTTTCCCTTATACAAGAATTAAAATACTCATACAAACTTTGAGCTGCATAATACCGAATTTTTTAAAATAAATTATATTCACGTATCAACGTTTATTTAGTTTTAAATAAATTTTAAATTTTTACTATTAATAAAAAAAATTTTGTTAAAAAATCAAAATGTAAAAAATATTTGGAGCAATATTTTAAAGTACCAATTTATTAAAGTGATTTTATGTAAAAATATATGTTAAGTGTAAATTTATACGTGAATAAAAGATACTATTCATTGGATGTGAAAGTTAGTCTGAAATTTGAAATTCCTGCTTTACAAAATTATTTACCGAAAATTAGTAATTGTAGAAAATTAATTTCTGTCAATTTAGTATTTGATATGGTTGATATACCTTTTTCAAATTTTAGAATGTCAAAATAAATGTAACGGTTAGACAACTCCTCAGGTCATGTATAAAATCAATACATATGATTGAAATACAATAAAAATAACATATTCTAAGAATCTATAATGTTTAATGCAAAACACATAAAAACTGAAGATGTGTAAAAAAATTTTTTTCTAAGAAACTATTTTTTTACATACTTCTAGCTTACTTAGCTTATATCTTGTCATTTTGCAGATAATTTAAATTATTTCTTGAAGTATTTGGTTAATGAAGATATAAGTAAATTTTGAATTTCAATTTTCATACCAAGTTATTCCTAGTATATTTTGACATAGCAAGTGATTTATTTTGTCATTTTTGTATATAGCTGTAGAGAAAGTACATCATATTATCATACAGTACAAATTTGATCTTTATCTTTTAACTTTTTTAGCTTTGACATTTATTTATATCATCGGTTTAAACCAACAAATATACAATTTATTAACATATATTTCCAAAAATTATTAATTAATTTATATATTGTGAATTCTAAATTAACAGTTAAATATTGTTTCTCTCTCATTTATAGATATCTCATTAATAATTTTAAAGGATGTTTAACAAATTCATTCCAAACAATTATAAACATGTATAAATTTTAATTTTTGATCTTTATCAGTGTACACATGTTTATCTTTTAATGCATTTATATGATTTTAATTAGTCGACTAAAATTTATGTATTATCAATCTCACGATAATCGTTAAAGGTACTTATATCACGAGTTTTGTAATGTGCGTATATTATTCACAAGATATATATTAGCTTTTATCAATCATATTTTATATCAGTTTTTGTATAATATCGCACGATTAATATCAGTAAAATTTAAAAATTAAAACAAACAAAATTCTCGTATAATTTGTAAAACAGCAATGAGCAACTTCAATATCAAAAAGAGACTTTCTTCTATTTTTTAAATTTTCTTTAGTTAAAATGACGATTTTCAGCTCTCAACACTCGTTGCTACCTTACTACGTGGCTTTCATATTTTGTTTCTTGATGCACGACATTTTTTTATACGTATGTATATTTGATATATCTTCGTGCGTATGGATACTGTATATGTATATATGTTGTTTTCACGCATTTTTCTTTAGCTTTTTTTTTCTTTTACCAGTTAAGTAATGCAATTTATTATGTATATATTTTTATATATATATTTGCATAGTACATGTACAGTTGAACAGTAGACGGCAACAGCTGGACAAACGAACGTTCACTTATATTTACATCTTGCATCAACAGAATCTTTTTTGTTTTGCTTCTGCGATGACTATTATCTTATTTATTCAAGCAATGCCTGCACTGCTTCGCTTGCATCATAGGAATATTGTATTATCATTAAAAATTAATTTATAGCAGTTTACAAAATTTACGCACATATTATTGAAACAACTCATTTTGTTATAAAATGATCTTTTTCCAATCAATTCAAATTATTTTTGATTCAATAAACAATAAGTAACGTTAAAAAATAAATTATGTCATAAATAAAATTAACAATTTAACTATATTCTGGCTAATTTTATACTGCTTTAGAAACTCTTTTTATACATAATTTTTATTAAAGTTTAATCATTATAAAAAAAAGAATTCCTAAATACAAAGTCGAACATTTTACGATAAATATTAAAAATTTATATAAATCCTTTAAGTATACAACTCTACCTTTTAAAAACGCTTGTTTAAGAACGTTAAAAGAATTCTATAATTGTCCAGCCGTCAGCCTGAACAGTAAGACACTTAACAGTTTTGGCGAACGCCCTGCGAGCAATCCGTTTAATCATTATAGCTTGTTTAAATACGATTATTTTTTCTTTGTCTTTATCGCAACACGCGTTGCTCGCAACTTGACAAAAGGAATCTTCAGCTTTACATTATACAGCGGTTCAAGAAATGCGAAGGCTCGAATCCCTTTCCATTTTATTTTTTATCGAGCAAAGTAAAAAGCCGCTAGAGTCTCGACAGTCTGCAAAACGTTTGAAGCGCAAAACGAAATTCATAAGCACTTTTCGTTCAAAAGAATCACGCGACATCGTTAAAACGTGGATCTGTATGTGGCTGTGTAAAAAATATTTTTGTCTTAGCACGGATTTCTAAAAAGATTAGATTTTTTTCAACTTTTTTTTCTTCTTTGTTTCAAATAAGAAATTTGGCGAATAGAATACCGGAGCACATTTATTTTTTAATACTCACGTAATACTTTCAAATTTACTTCAACATAAAACTCATGGACATTTACAGTTTTCAGTTACAAATCGAAAGAAAAAGACAACTATGCAATTTTATAAAAACATAAATTATTCCTTCGAGAAAGTAGATACCTGTATTCTACTCGCTAAGTTTCTCGATATGTTTATTTGTCACAATACATCACGCAAGTGGAGCAAAAACTGGCCACTCGACTCACCGGATTATATAATTTTATATAATTACGTGGCTCAAACGCCCGATCTCTTTTTGTTTTTATTATTATATTTTTTTTCCCTAAAATTTCATGGTAATGTCGACTCTCGTTTGACGAATATATCTTTCAATCGCAACTTTCAAGAATCGCTTCGTGCAACTTTTTTTTTTACTTTGTTTGCACTTTTTTCTTATAATATATATATGCAAGAAACCATACACCGTGAGACCAAGTGTGCGCGCTGCTTTTTGTATTCCACTCAAACTATTACAGAATCGTTTTTTTTTAGAATCTCTGACTTAGAGTATTGAAGATATAAAATCTACGATAGAAAAACAGAACAGACTTCAAATATTTTTTCCCTCACATTCAACATCAACTCTTTCGATACTAATTTGTATAATAATATAATTACCGGTATTTATTACTAGTATTGTATTTCGATATTTATCAACTAGTCATATTAATGCTCGTTATTTTGCGCTATATCGTACTTTGTTTATTATAACGCATCTCTTTATCGTACAGATTGTCACATTCGGTCGTATTTATCAAGTACTGGCGTTTTTTTAAAGATAATTTTTATTTTATAGTCTAGCAAAAGATTTTCTTGACTACAAACACATAAACTATTTATGTACTTAATGAAAATGAAAATTTTTATTAAAAAAAAAATCATGTATCGGAGGTCGAGGAAGCTTTCATTTACGAAGACAACTAGTATAAAAAATATAACCAACGCCAGTACTCCTTGGCAGACCAAATTCCAAATATGTATATTTTTGTTACTTTTAATCTTATTCTTAAATATCTTATAACTTACTGCAAGCTAAGCCAAGCGCCTAGCTAGTTTCGAAGGAAGCGCTTGCCCTAGTCTGTAGCGCGCGTCGATTTCACCCTTAATCCTAATACTATTAGAATTGTGCATCTTTCTGCGTCCAAATATTCATATTTTTGTCTTATTTAATTTTTTCAAAAAGTATTACCGAAACATTTCCAGTGAAAATTCGCTTGATACTATAGATACTCCATTTTTTCTTTATATATATTTATATTTATTTATCAGACTTCTTGATGTCTTCAATGTTAACTTATTTATTTTACCATTTTTTTTTTCTTCGCTTTTCTCTCTATACTAGCAAGAAAGCTACATATCTCATTAAGAAACGCTCGTCATCTACATATCACCTCGTTAAATTTTATTGAGCTGCTTCTTCTACCTATCCGCTCGGCCAAATCGTCATTATCCCACAGGAGCCTTCCGAAGTTTCATTTTGTCACTCTTAAAAATTATCAGGTATCTTAGCTTCGCGACTAAAATCGTCGATCCGTCGCCTTCTACAATCCGCCGTCGAAGCTTTCCTGATTCTGCACCCGATTCTGATAGGCCTCGAGGTAATGATCCACGTTCCTGTATATACCGGAGTTCGCTTGGAACATCAGAGTCTCAAGGATTCTCTCGTGCCTTATCGATTTCGAGGGTAACACAATCTGAAAAAAATTACCATAAAGTCAATCACTCTCAGAGCCCGAGGTAGTTTAAGAGTGTAACCTTACCTTGATGAGCTCTTGTGGCGTGATCCTATAGAGCTTGAGATCCCTGCTCAGTCTCTCCATGATGCACTTGAACTCGATGTTGGCGTCGACGTCCGAGGTCTTGGTCTTGATGCGGTGCTTCGCCCAGCTGAGCATCGCCTCGAACTTCTTGATCTCCACGACCTCCAGGCCCCTGTTCATGATCATCTGCACCATCGACTCGCTGAGCGTGAGAAAGTCCGGATTCTGAAAAAGCTGGAAGGCGCGCGTCTCGACGAACGCGAGGATCATGTTGACGAGCTCGGAGGCCGAGGTGTAGCGCCAGTAGTAGTTCTCCAAAGCGCACAGCATCACGCAGACTATTTCGATGCGCAGGAACTGCTTGGCGTGATGGAAGCAAGCTTGGAGCAGCTCGGGAAGGTCGTAGTGCTCGGCAGCGCAGATCAGTCCTGGGATGTTGCTGCAGGTCAGAGGACAGGAGCCCGTGTGCAGGTAGTCCAGCAGGATGCGGAACGTCTCCGGATCGAATTCTATGATGTCGAACTGGAAGAAGGTGAGGGTTTTTTTAATTTTTGAAGATAAAGTATGGGTTGATTTGGGATGTTTGATGATTTACCTCAGTCTGAGCTAATTTAGCCCGATCGACCTTTTGTGCATCCGCGCAGACGCTAAGTCGTGGAACGGCCAAGGAATTGGCTGCCTTGTCCTTGTCTTTGGCTTCTTTATCTGCAACGTGTATAGCTATCTTATTTAAAATACAGCGTGTGTATTACGCGGAAAATGTCAGGCTTTTGTAAACATGCAATTTATTTTCATGTCAACACAATCAGGCAGGCATTTGAGTAACCCACACATCACTATATGTATTCAAAGTTTGTCCAACTAATGACACTCTTAATTTTTCATGTATCCCGTCAATATTGACTCTGAATAAACAGAGCATACAGTAGATAACGACGTTATTTTTTAAAATGGAAATGGGAACGGTCATATTCACGAGTTACAAAGTAAACTTGCCAGAAAGTAAAGTAAAATTTACCAATAAAACTTTCAAATTATATCTATATT
Organism: Eupelmus urozonus; assembly: GCA_900480035.1. NCBI lineage: Eukaryota > Metazoa > Arthropoda > Insecta > Hymenoptera > Eupelmidae > Eupelmus > Eupelmus urozonus. The sequence continues at coordinate 11,561 of UELX01001025.1, forward strand.
AATTGATTCATACGTACAAACCATTTCGTTACATGACAAAAATGAAAAAATATTAAATGAAATAAAATTTTTCCAAAAGCCCAACATTCTCCACGTAATTCTTTAATTTCCAGAATGTCCTCAATAAACATACTACTACAGTCTTGCGAGCTGGTCCAGCGCTTGCGGTCCTCGCTGGAGAGCGTGTTGCTACCGTGCTTTCGTATGCTGCGGCCCCAGCCGGCGGTGATCGTACCCAGCCTCGAGAAGGCCCGCTTTACCATCGGCGAAGACGGCACGCTTTTAGGCCTAAACAGATCAGAACCAGTATCTCACAGAAACCGCAGGACGGCACTTTTGGGATTTGGAGTAACACAGAGATTTTTCTTTTCTTTTTTTTTCGATTTTTGAATAGTTAATAATAAAGATACGAACAAAAAGATATAAAATAGGAAGTTTGTTTTTTGATTTGTGATAGATTGAATTGTACGTATTCACAACGTCGAAAGCTGGATGATATAAAATTCAAAATTACAAAAACGAGGAGCGATGTGCTTTGATATCAGTAGCAAGTATGCAATACAATGAAAAATACTTTCAGTTTCGAACGCGATTCACGAGTATAAAATTTTAAGACAAATAGATGTAGCTTAAAAGTGCGCTTTTTGCAATACAAATTCCACTTATCGAATGTACATTATTAAGAGTACAAATAAAATACAATGCACATGCTAAATTTTTATATTTATAGTATAAGTATACGGAATTTACAAAATGTTGAAAATTTGACAACGACGATCATTTACAAGTATATTAAAACATATTTATAAAAAGAAACGTGCTTTATGTTCATATTTCAAATGTTTAGAAGACGAACAATATTGATCCGTGATGATACTGAAAAATATTGGAAAGTAGGAGAATGTATATAATTGATTTTGAAAAAAATCATGCTGTGCAGTGAGGATAGGAGACATGGATGTGCCGTTAAACATCAATTACATTAGTTTAAATGAGCATTCGACATCGAATGACAAGATAATCGCAAATTATTAGTCTCACCGCTCGAACAGAAACTAATTAGTCCTATACTTCAGCTTCCAAATCCATTCTGGTTGTACACAATTCACATCGATCGAATTATCAAAACTTTATTTTAAATAAAATTTTGACAATAAAAGTATCAATGTGAAAAGTCTACTTTAACTAACTGTTAGATGCATTTTTTCTGTTCCTTTTTTGTAAAATACATGTGACGTATTGCAGCGAAACAAATCTTTTTGCGATTCTTCACTTACCTAGGACTTTCGACGTCCGGCACTTGCAGGAAGTTCGAACTTTTTGGTTTCTGCGGACTAAGCAACGTCGGTGCTGGTCTGGCCAATAATTCGGCAACCGGCACTTGCGGACTACCAAAACCGGCTTGAATTCCGTAAAGCATTTCTTGAAAAACTCTGAAACATAGTTTTCCATTAATTTCAATAAATTCTTTACTTAAACGATCGAAAATATTTATTCAGTAAAAGGTGTATGATTATTACCGGCTTCTGACACCTAGAATGGCTCGTACTCCAATAAATCGAACTTTTTGTTTTTGTTGACCAGGCACCAAGAACGATACGTCAAATAGATTCGCGTTAAGAGCTAGGTTTTCGGCATTATTTAAAAATACTCTGGTAAAGTCCTTGGCAAGCTGGTCATAGTCTTCGAACTGATCCCTAACAGAGTCCAGTAGCGGCGAGGATGGTCTCATGTGCCCTATTGGCCTCCATGATCCACGCCTAAAAATACAAAATTATATATTATTAATTCTTTAACTCGAAGTAAGTAAATTAACTTTACTAGGTTAAATATACAGACCTATAAGGTTTCGGGATTTGTCCAGTCTCTGCATGATTCGCTAAGTTCGCTACGATATCTTCTAACATTTGCATCCTGGTCCTCTCTTGCATCCTGGCGAACTTTGGCGCGGAGTAACTCGCTCGCTCGCCGTTAACTATCTTCGTAAGGATCCACTCGCGAAACATTGGTCCTAAAATTAGCATTTAAAACAAACTTTAAAAAGCTTCGCTCAATTTAGAAGAAAAAAAAGCGTATCCCGTTCACCTACTTCAGGATATAGATTTTCAATGAAAAAGTGCCGAGTGTACAGTTAAAGCGAGCCTTGTACAAAAAGAAATCAATAGTATTTCCAGCTCACCTTTTTCAAAGACACTTTGTTCCCAAAGGTAGGGTTTGTAGGCGCCAACCTCGTCCCTGGTAACCACGGAGACTTCGTATCGCGTGATTTTCCTTTTGATTCGCGGACTCACCCGGACGAGGATGAAGGTGTGTAAAAAGTGCGACTTTATGCAGGCTGGACTGAAGCTCGTGTTGTCCGCCTCGAGAAAGACGACGCAGACAATGTCGTTGCCTATGTGCCTCTTCCTTTGAAGCTGCAAAGATCGATAAACGTTTTGTCTCTCCATTGTCTAACCGTACCACACATCTCCGAATTTCCATATACGTATAAACAAAAGGCCCGTGGCGAGGCTCACCTTCTGAGGATCGTGCTTCTCGTAGGGCAGGAGTGTCGACACGTGGAACATGATCTCGATGCCCCGCCAGTTGGTGTAGACGGAGTAGAAGCCGGTGAGGTCGTGGACGGTGTCGAGGCCGCCCTTGTACTTGTCGAAGCCCTTAAGCCTGACCTTCTCGCCGAGTATCTGGAGGAACTCGTCGAAGCTCGCCGAGTTGTCGTTGTTGTCGAGTATCTCCTCCTCCGTGTACTGGTTCTCCTGCACGTAGATCACGCCGACCTTCAGCTCGGACTTTATGAAGACCTGGTCGAGCTTGAGCAGCTCCTCGGGCGTGTCGGGCAGCTGGCCGAGCGTCAGCGGAGGATTGATGTTCACCTCTTTGCCCAGGCTTCGTACCACCTCTTCGCGATTGTATCTAAAGTTCGAGGAGAGGGTTAGTGTTTAAGGGCGACGATAGATTGGAAAACTTGAGGGATGAGATAGAGGAGGAGGGGATGGATTAGTTTCGACGATATTGTTTATGAAGGAACTTTTCGATTGAGATTATTGAGAAAAATATTTCGAAAATTTATAGGTAAGATGTTTGCAAGGTGGTTTGGAGAATTTAAAGTTAATTGATGATTTGATGAAGCTTTTTAACAGACTCTTAGTAGTAATCTTGAGCTTTTGATAATTTAGGTCAAAGCTTTTAATTCACATTTATAATGCGCAAGAACTTCGCTATTTAACTTTTAATGGCTGATTTCACGGATTATTTGAAATCAAAGAATTTAAAGTATAAAATTCACTTAGCAAAGATCAAAATAAATTTTATTGAAATGACTTAATGAATCAAGCTCGCTCAATTTCCTCGAAATTTATACATAAATACTTTAGAAATTCATCTTACCAAATAAGCATTACGAAAATTACACAGTTCATTTATTATATCACCCTAGCGCACCACAATCCGTAAAAAATTTTCTAAATAAAGCTAAACAAAAGAAACGTGTCGACAGGGGTATATTTTGCGTCAACATGTCCGGCCACTGTAAGCAATAAAAACTTTATCGATTCTAAACTTTGGCCACTAAAACATCGCGACAAGTTTCCTTTGTCGAGTTGTTCCCTTGACTAGAGCTCGTAAAAACGGCCGGGGCCAGCTCCGACAAAAACTCACCTGTCGGCAAAAACGCAGCTGGCGGGAATGAGACCGTGTACCGTGTAGCTGATGGCTCTGACCAAAATGCGAAACTGATCCCTGCCATTGAGGGTCTCCTGCTTGATGCTCAGTATCACGGGTCCGAGATCTTCGTCGTTTGTGAAGTAGTTCCAGTGCTCGGTCCCGTAGAAGTACTTTTCGTACGTCTCCTGCTCGACGGACGTCAGTTCGAAGCCCTGTTTTGTAATTGTTGAATATTTGAAGTTATTGTTCTTACTGGTGTTGTGAAAAGTATGTCAGATAAAATATTGAGTATATTCTAGGAAAAACTTATGTTAAGTTAACACTTATGTAGAAATTCTGGAAATACTTTGAACAAAATTTCTAAATAAGTGTCATTTTAACTTTCGTTGACCAGAAATTCAGTACAAAATATGACAACTTTCTAACTATGCCCTTATTCAGTAATTTTTAACGGCTCTCTATTTTTCGATATAAGGTCAAGGCACACTATAATATTAATCAAATAAACGACCTAAACTTTAAAAAATTACCAAAATTGTCATCAATACCTGATTCGTTTCCCACTGCTCCTCGATGGCGGTCTTCTTTTTCGGCGCCTCTTCACCATCGAGCTCGTTCTCCTCGTAGAGGCAGTAAGAGTCGGCTCGGTTGCCGAGCCGCATCCTCTCGTTGTTGCCCATCGAGGAGGGCGGCTGCTCGAGCTCCTCGGCCGTCTGCTGCTCGATGTCGGTGCCATCCCTGTCGCTTTCGCTTTCGTCGTAGATAGTGTCGGTTGTGATCTGCTGCCTCGAGCACTCGATCCAGTAGCCCGGGGTTGGCAGCAGGTTGTGCGGATACTCTTGACAAAACTCGTCTGTTTCGGGGGTTGGAAGAGAAATGAGTTTGTGGTGTTGTCGATGGTGGTTTGATGTGATGATTAGAGGGCGGTGTTAGATGATTTGTGATGGAGGAGGTAATTGGAATTTTAGGTATTCGATTACAATTATGATTTTTGTTTGATTTATTATGGTTAATTAATTGAGTCGCCCAAATATTTCAGATCTAACATAATTATGATCTATTTATTTAGGTAGCCTCTAAAGTAGAGATTCTAGTTATACAATTTTCTAGAAATATTATTTTTTAGTGCAATTTTGTTGAGTCATATCATTGTTTATGAAAGGTAAAAAAAATAATTTTTTTCACATCGCCAAATCTATTCGAAAAATCATATACATCTTTGTAATAAATACAATCTACTACTATTCTTAAGATCATTGCGGTAATGTATTATAAAAAAAAAATATAACAATAGTTGGTTCATTTGACAATTAAAGTGAGACAAAGTGTGATTAGATTCAAAGTGAAAAGTCTGAATTATGCCTAAAGATTATCGTACAAATGGAATTTGCCCCATAATTATTACCTAAAGTAAATGAGGAACACAAGGGGAAGTAAAAATACATTGTATACCGTTACAAATGAAACCTTTATTTAAATGAGTCAATTTATTTTAATTCAAATTAATGGTTTCATTAATAAGTGGATCTTTGGACATTCTTCATTTACAATGTTGCACTAGAGAAATTTTAAGATGAAAAGAAAATGATTTTGGATTATATCTTTAAAATAATGTTTAATTTTAAATTTAAACATTGTTCTATAAAGTTCTTTTTTCAGAATATTTTATTATATAAAATAAATTCAATTAAAACTGTTATGACATCAAAGATTCAAAGCGTAAAGTGAAACTTAAAACTTAAGGAAGAAAAATATTTTTATTATTTTTTCTAATTATGCTTTAAAATTTATTTAAAAATATAAGAAAAAAAATCTATCATAATCATTAGCAGCTATAACAATTAAAGTACTTAAGTATTTTATAGATGATTATGATTATCAATTAAGTAATACGCGATAATTTGCTAAGAAAAATCTTGATGAAATAAAGACTGCTAGAGCAAAGGAAAGCTTTAGTATTATAATACTAAAATACAAGTACATTGATGCATTAATTTAAGAACCGATAACTGTTATTATAATTAGTTTCAAGGCTGTCTGTGCAAGCATTGGAAAATCATTTATATTTTTTAATTGACCTTTATTTCAGCCTTGAGAAAAATTATTTTCTCCTTTTAATTTTGAACATAAATATGTTCCGCATTCTTTAAATTTTAATAAAAAAATACACATTCTTCGTGACGATATTTTCAACAAAAAAAAGAAATAAATAAATAAAATATCATGCGCCAGAATTGTCATGACAACAATTATCCAATACCTTAAACAACAAAACAATTCGGCAAAAGTAGGCCAGCACAGCCCCCGAAAAAAGACATAATCTCGTTATTTTCAAATCAATCAGGGCCCGAGAAAACAAACTTATCCACCCTTCACCTTAAATCTAAGCAGAACGAATGTTGTTTGCACGCTCCACTTCTCCTCATACATTCGCCCGTGTCCTTCGGCAAACAAATTCGCACTTGGTAGAAATTGGGAGCCTCATAGTCCGCTGCCTCGACCGCAATCAAATCACTGTAAGGTAGAACACCAAGCTATTTTCAAACAGGGCTTGGTATTCGAACTTAGAGTGACCCGCTTACGATCTCATCGCTCTCTTCTTTTCTTCAACTTTCTTCTCCGCCTCCTTCTTCTTTTTCTTTCACCGGCGCTCGTCTGCACACATATATACGTGCGCACTCGACGGGCTCTTGAAATTTGTGAATGGGGAGAAGGGAGAGAGAGAGAGAGAGAGCGAAGCCCCTGTGCGAGGAAAATCGATGGCTCGACGAACCACCTGTGGCTCTTGCCGCCCAGCTGTCTTTGCTGGCTCTATACGTTTCGCTCTCTCTCTCTCTCTCTCTTGCTCTATGTGTTTAAACATCGATGTGCGAGGGAAACATGACAAATACGGCGCTGTATACACAGCGAGTCTATGCACGCTCGGGCTTTCGTAATTGCGGCTGTTTATTATGTACGCACGGGCCATCAGCCCGACGATTTCTCGCGGGCTGCGTAATAATTTTCCGCTGCAGGTTTGGGAGTAGGCTGGTTGAAGGCTGCCCGATATAGATTGGGCCATCGATCAAGGCTCTATTGTATCGCTGACGCCTGTCTTTTCTTTGGCTTATTGCGATAATTGAGTAAAATGACGCTGCTTTTTGGAATATATAGCTCGGCGAGGCGTTTACAAAACAAATGATAGGTATCGCTGATTGTTCCTGGCGTTGGTAATTGATGAGGAACGTTTCTGGAGAATGTAATGAAATAGGATTTTACAAATTTATCTTTTATTAGCATCGATTAATGCGCGTGTCTGACCAAATACGGTCGGTTTCTACTTAAATTCGTGAACGCAGACGTATTCTACATTTTCCAATAAACCACACAGTATTTCATATTATTCAAATTCTCTGCTTTATACATTAAACAGAAAAACGAGTTATTAATTACAATATAGCCGGCGAGCGAAATTCACAAAAATAATGCGTTCAGAATTTAATTACAAGGCCAGAAGGACAGCCGCTCGGCATCAAACACGTCATTAAAATTACACTCGCCGCTGTCATTGTTCCGTTATATATTTTCTTTTTACCATCCCAACTCGTCCCGACAAGAGCCAGCCGTCCTCCGCTGCATATTTCATTGCCGTTAATGAGCGGCCCCGACGACCGAATTACAACGCGCCTGGAAATTCAATCTCGCAGCGGATTATTGCGGTCTGCGAGCGCTCGCGGTATATAGCTTTAAAAATAAAGGAAGCATACGCGGAGAAGAAAAAAGGAAAAGTCGTGCTCTAGATCTGATCTCATTACGTCGGGTAACGAGCGCTCGTAACTGTATCGCTCGATTACAAAGTCTAATTTGTAATGGGATGAATGAGTTTTGTGTGTGTGTGTGTGGTTAGCGTGGGTGAGTTATGGGTATACGTCACCTGAGCAAGCCTGCGGCGGGAGGGGAAGTATCAGGGTGGTGGAGGATTTTCTTCTGGCAACTGCGCAGCCTAAACTTTGTGGCTTGAAGCTGCGCAACTGCTGCATGAAGTCCGAACACTCCATCAGCGCCACGTCGGCAAAATGCAAGTCGCAAAGAATTTGATTTTTGAACCTGGAACAGCGAGGGTTGAGGGGTAAGATGGATTGTGTTGGATTGTTTTTAGATTGGTTTGGGTTAATTTATACGGTTATGGAACAGCATAAATGTTTAATGGAAATCTAAAAGTATAAGTTTGTTTTTAAAATGTTTAGTTCAAGATTAACGAGAATTACAGGCTAAATATTTTCAGTGAACTCTTATTAATTCTAAAATAACAAAGTTTAATACTATAATAGTAAAATATTTAATATTACACAAAATTTAAACTACATCTGCATAAAACAAGAAAAACGGTTAAAAATTCACAATATTGATAAAAAAATTTTACCTGCGCGCCCGCTTCTGATTGGGTCCCGTGAGGTTGAGGCCGCAGCTGTTACATTTTAGGCACTCCTCGTGGTAGTGGTTGTTATCGTAAAGTGGGGATGGCTCTGAAATTTCATTGTAAAAATACGATCCGCATTAATATATAATCAGTCTGTATATTTAATGCTCAAACAAGTGTCTCGGAATTTCCAGTGAATAAGCCAGACTTTGATCAGACGCGTGGGCGATCAATGTTTTCACTTATACCATATTCGGCCGCATAATTAACTCGTTACATACACCTTTCTAAAAATATCCACTTCCTTATTAGAAGTTAACCGAATCAACGAAAGCTACATAAAAATAAATTGCATCCACGTTCGGCATTATAATTTCACTACGAGCAGGCGTATTCTATTTATAAACCTTTTATTATTTCTCATAAGCATATAATGTTTTCATTAGATTATCGCCTAACGAGCCATGGGGAATCACACGCCCACTCCCGCAATTCCGCAAAGGCGCTCATATTTAGGTAAATAGAGACATTCCCCAAAAATACTCGAATATAGCGTTGATTTCAGGCCGGCCCGTAGAATCTGGCTCTGACGATGTTATCAAAGCCGGAAATTCTTTCAGCCCGGCTGGGCCGCCAGAAAGTTTCTTAATAAGGAAGCAGTAGTTACCGTTAGCCACTACAATAACTTTCCAAACGATTTCTGGCCTCGAGCTTGCGGAAGCTCAATAAAGCTCAGCTATTACAGCGAAATAAGGATAATAGGATTTCCTTTTAAAATTCAAGCGGTCTTTCAAGGCTCGCGGCGCATAAATTTTTCAGCGAGCATCTGTCCTCTCACGGGCGCAAACGTATATATGAAATTTAATTCTCCGTGACTACGGCGACGATCGATAAAATATTCGCAGCACGTTTTCGTTCATAATAAATAGCGCTCGCGCTATCGGCAAAAAATCTTGCTCGTTCTTAAGGTGTATCGATTTCCAATGGCTGACGTTTCGCTGCGCTTGTGTATCTTTCTGCGCTTTTATTGAATGCAAGCTCCGAAAAACGGGCGCGTGCCAAATGTGTACAAATATATAGATGCATGCAGAGCAAGCGTCGGGGATATAATGATGTATGGGACGGGATGCTTTGATGAAATTCGGGCTCTATGAGCTTCGGTGATGCGAATTTATATGCTGGCTCGTGGGATGATTTAGCGCTGATAGGATTTAAGCCTTTTCAGGTTGGAGCTGGAGGTTGAGGTGATACGAAAATAGAAGTTTTGTGTAGTTTGATTTGATGGATTTTATTATAGGCGAGTTTTGATAGATTTAATAATGTAAATGATTGCATGTTTGTAGCTGCATATAGAAAGTCACCTTGTTTAAAGTATATTCTAGTTGAAAAAAGTTGGCTTTAATAAGATTATTTCGAGTTTTTATAAAGATTTTTTTTGGACTATAAAAATATTTTATGACAACAAATTCTGCTTCATGATACATTAGCTACATGCATTTTCGTTTATCCTAGATTTACGGGCAAAATTTAAAATACTATAAGCACGATTTTATCCGCAAAATAAAATTTTTCAAACATAAGAATATATTAAATTACTTATAAATTAACCCAGAAACAGACCACTTATTCAGCCAACAAAGCCAACCCCATCACACCCAATTAAAAATAAAACTAACCCCAAATGAAATACCTCGGTCCGTCATCACCACCGCGACAGTCCGACCGCAGCGACAGCTCATCCCACCATCTCGCCATTAAACTTTCAAACAAATGCGCGTACGTGTCTCATTCGCACTCGCATCCTCTAGCCACCTAATTCGCGCCGTCGCGTCGGAAAGACGCTATGTCCGTCGAGGGTGTGGCCGTCGCCGTATGCGTCTCTTTCCCTCTCTCTATTTTCCGGCAGCGCCCGCCGGTATTCCGTAGCGCATGCCAGGAATTTTGATATAAAGGAAGAGATAGAGCCGGTCCGACTGCTAAATAGGATGGAGAAGACGAAGCGTCGTCACCTTTTAGCCAGACTATGAGGAAAACGAGATGGAAGCTATGAGAGAGAGAGAGCTCGTAATATATCATAACGGGCGAGTGGGTCCGAGGCTATTATGAGCCTTTTTTTTTCGACGAGCTTGCAATATACGAGCTGGCCGTGCAGTTTTCGGCCGGATTCTGGGCTTGATGAGAAAATCGTTTTCCTCGGGAGGAGCCGATGACGCGTGAGGCTTGACAATGCCGAGAGAAATGAATTATGCTTTTGCCGGGGGAATCTTTTTTTTCTGTAGGTTGAGGATGGAGATATCAGCGGCCTCGGGATTACCATTGTTTTTTGATAGATATGGCCTATTAATTTATTTCTTCTCGAGAGGATTGTGCTGGCTTCTATTGCCGGAGGAAGTTGGAGTGCCTGAACACGTAGTTAAGCTTTTCCTTGCTTTTCTCGCTCGGAATTGATCATCCGCTGAAGGAGAATTCTTGACCGATACGCAGGAATTTCCGGGCAGTTTCTTCGGTTTTCCCATTTTCTCCGGTGGTACTGTATTCATAATTTATGAATATCGCCTTTATTTCTCAATTATTGAGGATGTTGGGTTAAAAAAGAAAATAAGAGTGCGAGAGATATTTGGCGGGCGCGAGGTGCAATGTCATCCTTTCCTCGAGGCATCTATATTTATTAAAGAAACTGACATAATTGATATTGATAACGCAAGTTTGAGAAAGTTGCTCGGAAAAGTTTTTCCATTAATTTTACCTATAAATTCTTAATACCTACTTTCGACGATTATATCAATTTACTTATGAAAAAGCGATAATTTTTACAAATTGTGAGAATTATAGGCATTGTGAGTTTGGAAACTCAGATACATCATTTCGACACCCCGGCACTCTTTCATATAGTGTTATGTCTATAAAGAGATTATATAATACAGAAAAAGCTTTTACGCTAGGAGAATTTAGATTATTTTATAAACGCTTATCTGCAATTTTCATTTTGAAAATTAAATGACATAAAAGTAGATAAATTTTGATGAAACATTGGCTTTTATAGCCTTCACTATTACCCATAAAATGAAAATTAAAGAGCAAAACTACGTCACAATGACTCTCAAATTCACAAAAAAACATCTTGCTCTTATCAAAGGCAAGAAAAACATTTCTCTCCAGGCCTTCTTATTTCCCCCGGCGTCGCATTCAAAACGCTTAATTCGATCGAAAGAGCCGCGATTTAACGCCCACGCGGCCATTTTAACGCCCTCCATTTAGCGAGTCTAATCTTTCAAACGACGTCAACGTTTTTCTCTCGTCTGTCTTATTTTTTTCCTCACTCTCTTAAGCGAGTCCGCGCTCCTTTTTTTTTCTCTGCTACGCCAGACTGTATAAAGCGTTCCGCTTTTGCCCCGCTCCAAAAGGAGGAAAGAGAAAATGCCTTTCCCGCTTGCGCGCGCGCGCCCGAGTCACTTACAAACACGAGCGGCTTGCATTACTCTGATAAAACAAATTCCATTTATTTATCATGCCTGTAATGTAATTGGAATAAATTTTTCATAGATCCGTGAATTGTATCCTTCGCTCTAAGCAAAATTGGACGTGTGCGGGTATATGAAAGTGTATGAGAGTAAAAATGAAATGACCGGAAGATTAATCTTTTCTCTTACTGTTTTTCTTGCTAAAAACGTCTTCCTCGTTTATTATTTTTCGCGCCGCTAATCCCTGATTAATGAAATCTATTAAATCCCATTAAACGAACAAATTTACCGGTACAAAGTCTCCTCTCGGAAAGTCCATTATCTATATACACGTGTTAAATGGAGTTCCATGGATATCCTCGACGTTATCTCCGTCATTCCACTCTCCAGATAAATTTCACTCCGTACTTAAAAAATCGCATTTTCAACGCTAACCCTAAATCTCTCTCAAAACTACAAAAAAATTCAAATCCCAATCCTTGAATAACAACAACCCAACTAAAAAAGAAATCTTGATAAAATTTAAAAAAAAAAAAAGGAAAAGTGTCCGACCCCGGCGCGACCTACTTCCTTGAAAAAACAAAAAAAAAATGCACAATGCGCCTACAAGCAGCTATAAAAAAAAAAAACATATACCTGCACCTGCGTGCTATCAACCAGCTCGGCGAGTCGCTAAAAGGATTCGAAAGTCCGGCCCGCAGTCACGAGTGAGCTCCGCTTCGAGTTCAAGGCGCGAATCAATTTCCATCCACGATGACGAGCCGAGCTCGCCTATTTGCAACTTTATCGCTCTAGTGTATATACACACGCGAGCCGGGAATTCAAAGGAGCCGCGGCGAGCCTTTTTTTTCTCTCTCTGGACGCTAGATGCGCGAGCTTTATAAGGACGAGATACGGAATTTTCATTTTTTATTCATAACGTGGATGCTTTGGCTTGACGAAATTGCGACGAGGAGGCGGTAATCTGCAAGGATTCTTCTTTTTGAGAGAGAGGACCTGGATGAAGTTGGGCGACGCTGTGCTGTGATAAAATTTGGGAGTTACGTATTTTTTATGTTGCTTAAAGTATTTTTTTTGGGAGGATGATAGTTTCTAGGAAATAGGGAATAAAAGTAAGGAGAGTAATAGCTTTTTTGGAGTTTTTTAAAATTTTAATCAAACGTTACTGTGGGTGATACGATATGCAGTTTATATTTCATCAAAGCATATTTAGGTCGTTTTAGCATATTTTTGCTTTTAGCTTTAGATTAAAAACTTACGTTATCTCTAGGAAAATAAGTGACTAACGCGACTCATTAAATAACGCATTTAGAAAGCCAGAGAAATTTATGGAGCTACGGTACATTATTCAAAACTTTTTAGAATTTAATAAGAATTTTTTAAGCAAGCTCCAAGAGCACTCACTTCTTTAGCTTGATTCGAATTTTTAAAAAGTTTTGAATATCTAATATAAATAAGCAAATATACATTCGTCACTAACAAAGTACTTTTTCATGTCCTCCCCCTTCAATATCTAATATCCCAATGAAACTTCTATTGTAAATCACATCGACACATCTTTCGCCTTTCAGTAGAAATTCCCGAGTCTCGTCAGACACGCGCACCACTTACTTATTCATTTCCCCCCGCAACTTCCCAAATATATTATTTTTCGCCTAAATATTTCCCGAACTTTTAAATCTGATCAACTCCATCTCCAGCGCTCTCCTCAACCCCTCCCAAACTTTACAGGACACACACCCCCAAAAGAACTACTCGTTTCCCTGAATAAATAACTAATAAAGCGCCGACAGATCCAACTCCCGCGCTGAACCCTCAGCTCGCGCGCAACAGCCTCCGAAATCCTCGAAATACGTGCCGCGCCCCCTCGGCCCATTCTTCTTCCTCCTCTCTGCTTTCTTCACTTTTCATCCGTTCCTCGCTCGCGCGCGCACCCGCCGAGAATAATAAAAGCCGCAGCCTTGAACGGACTCGCCGATAACGAGATTTTTCCCGCCCTATACCCATTGATCCGCAGCGGCTCAAAAATTTTTCAATTAAAAGCCTATTAGCCTCGCTCGGCCTACAGGGATTGGAAAGTAATTCGATTAGCGCACTCTACTCGGCGCCGATTCAATTTCCCATTCACGCGGCCTCGCCGACATTCCCGAGCGCATCCACAAGTGTCTCGCCCTATACACCACCCACCAGGAATCGTCTTTCCTCGCGCGCGGTAAACACTATTTTTCACGCGCCCAGGCATAGGGGGGAAAAGCCCTTTTCACGCGGGCGCTGCTGGAAATTTAATGGTGCGGCGAGAGGCATAACTATAGGCTCCGTCGAGGCTTTCTGTGTGTGGGTGGGCTGTTTGGTGTTGAAGCTCTCGTTCTTTGCCGCGGAGCTTTCTGTGGATGCGGAGAGTCTGGAAAGTTTAGCTCGGTGCTGGCTGGATTTATGTTTAATGGCCGAATCTCCGCTTCAGTCCCGGGCTCGTTTGCAGCGCTGATTTATGGGGGGTGGGAGTGAGATGCTTTTACGATTTCTGGAAGAGCGCTGCTGTGTGTGTAATGAAAAAATTGAGATTGTTGTCTTGCTTTGTATCGAGGAGCGACGGGGTAAACTTTCCTTTTAGCCGGCTCTCTACGTTACGACAGGCTGGATGCGTGATTCAAGGTAAATTCGGTATATCGACGCTCCCCCTTAATTGAAATTTTCGAAAACGCGGAATACATCAGCGCGTATTTATAAAAGCATTATAAAGATTGCCGAGCGCCGAAACGGATCCGAGCATCGGGTATGGATTTTATTCATTATTTGCACGCGACAAACATTATCCGCCGACGTATCCCAATCATTTTCTTTCCAAGCCAGAGGGAAAAAAAATAATAGTCAATACAATCTCGTCGTAACAGGGCGCATTACACCGGCACTAAACAAAAAAACGAAGCTAACCAATGCCCGACGTTTTATCACGTCAAAAACATACCTTCCCCGATATTTTCGCTATGTAATCATAACAAAGGCTTACATAACGCAAGCCCCCCTTCGTCCCCCCAAATCGATAGCATCAAACATGCCTCTCTCTCGGCGCGTGCACAGAAATATACGGATAGACAGAGGCACGACATAATAAAACACATTTCGTCCTCGATGCGAGCGGCGCGCTTATAAAATTGAATTCGATTCTCGCGCGCTGCGCTCCCATTCATCTGGGAATTCAATTTCGCCGCGGACACCTGTAAGTTATTCTCCGATCTCGCCTAATTCTCGCTACAATAGCCCCCTGTGACAATATCCAGCGAGTTTTCCTGTTTCCCTCTTTCTTTCTCTCGCCCTCCTATATCTTTCTGAAAAGCAGAGGACTAGGCCAAATAAAGCTGCGGGGATATATATATCGGATAAACAGAAACGCGGGGGCGTGCGGCGAGAAAAACGTAATGAAGATATAAAAGGCGAGATAAGAAGGCCCGGTTTACGAGTGATGAGAGAGCCAGCGTAAAAAAGGAAGAGAGATCGACTAAACAAAAAACACAATGCTTCTATATAAGCGCGCCGAGTTTATACAGAGCAGCTCTGACGAACGCTTGTGATTAATTTGAAATCCGTCTCCCTGCCTCGCCAAAGGGTAGAGCCGGGGGGGATGTTTATTCAGCGCTGCCGAGGAAAAATCGCGTTACAGGCTAATACACAATTCCGGGGGAGATTAATCGGCCGTCGCCGCGCACGTGCGTACGACTAAGCAGTTAGCGCGCTGAAACTTCCCTTTTTCTGCGGCGAATCATTGACTCTCTCTCTCTCTCCGGTATGTGGAAGAAGAAATTACCAGCGGGGAAAAAAGCTTCCGTCCCATCAAGTGTATAGGGAGGGTGAAAGTTTAGCCAGTTAGTTGCGCGAGTGTTTTGCGTTTTATTAAGCGCCGGATTGATGGAGAGAAATTTTTCCGTGAGAATCCGGAGGGCCGGCTGGTTTAATAGGCTTTCGATTATTTTAAGTAAGCGAACTTTCGGGATTAAGCCGGAGGAGAATTAAGAGTATAAAGCAGCCGAAGAATTTCATTAATTTTGCCAGCTCAGGGGGGGAGGGGAGAAGTTTCAAGGATTCCCGGCGAGCGCACTATACTAAATGAATTTCTTCCGAGTGAAGTTTTAGTAATGGTGGTTCCGCGGCGCGAGGGGTATTTTTATTAAATCGTTTATTTAAATATGGGGAAAGGCTTCGAATCGTTGTCCGGCGCGTGGAGAACGTCGGGGGTTGACGGGAAATTTTATTAAGTAGAGTAAACGGAACTTTGATTAAGATCAACTTTTTTAATTACGCGTTAATTTTTTATGAGGCTGGAGCGCTCATTGAAGAGGGACATGCCATGTAGTGGAAATTCAAATGGACTCTAATTAAAACAGTGTGGATGGATTAGAAACGAGGCGAATGGAGTATAAACGTTATTATTGTTTTATTTTTTCACTAATAAACCGAGGCGCCTAAATAGATCCGTAAGCAGATAAATCCGATATTGAATTTTAATCGTCGAATTCTAACGAAGCATATATTTGTGTGAATCGCGATAATAATATTGACCTAGATAGGAGTCAACGGTCCCAGGAGTTCGGCTCTTATGTGAAAAGCTATAAACGCGTTAACACGAAATAATCAATAAGCGTACGCAGCTAATCGTTTTAAGCTGAATTATTTTCAAGCCGCGCAATTGCCCCCTCACAGAAAATTCAGGCCACCGACATTAACAAACCCCTAGACTCCAAAAACACCGCTCTCGTGCCGATTAATCCGTCCAAACCCAGAAATTTAAAAAAAAAAACCGCTCTCATAAAAAAATAGGCCAGACAAAAGCGCTCCCACCTCTCACGTGCATGCAAAACAGCACAGCCCGCCTCGATTTCACGCTCTCTCCTCAGAAAAGAAGCCTGCAATCGCGCTAACCACATGCATAAGAACGGCGCGCTCTTCGCGATTCAGCGCGGAAGCTCTGGCCTAATGAATGAAACATATCGTTCTGGGGGGGTCCACCCACGCCTGATAAGTGCGAGCCGACACGCGAGCGAGCGCCGGCTTGCGCTCGTCCTTTGCCACAAGTGGTTGTGTCCTCGCGGATGGGTGGGACGCCGCCGCCGCCGCGTAACGCTCGGCTGGCACGCGAACGTATCTCCTCCACTCTCTCGTATATCCCGCCGCCTCCCCCGCACACACACGGGGGGGATCGATCGTCGGCGCTCCGATAGCATTTCGATGCTCTTGATTTCTCTCTTTTTCGCGCCCGCGCGTTTTCATTTTCTCTCGAGGTGTATATAGGTGTGAATGCGTGGGTGTGGGTGGACAGAAAGCCTGCTGGATGTAAAGCCGCGGGGATGGAAAAGGGGCAAGTTTGCGCGCTCGGCAGGCTAAGTGGATCAATCTAACCTTTTTATCGCGTGCAGGGGAGTAAGATAGAGTAAGGTAGAGAAAGCTGCCGTGTGTGTGTGTGTGTGGCGAAATGCTCGGCCACCCTCCGAAAAAAGTTTGTGTACACGCTTGGCAAGATATACATCGCGCGCGCGGCTGGCTTGACAGGCGGAGGAGAGGGTGTAGAAGGGGACACATCTACACGATCTCTGGGCTGTCTTGCTTAATTACCGTTTTAATGGATGGCTTCCCTAATTAATCCCCCTGGCCGCTGGGCTTCCTCGATCGACCGGACGATTAGCGCCCGCTGGATCCCCAGGGCGGTGCTGCTGCTGCTGTTTCTGCGGCTGCTGCTGCTGCTGATTCTGCTGGCTCTGCCTCCTCTTCATCCTCTTTCAAGGCTAGATTCCTCGCTTGTATCAGGCCCCCCGTGGGTTAGAGCACACACGAGTATACACACTTACGCGCGGACTTCTATTTACCTTCTGTCTCTCCCTCTCTCTCTCCCTCGCGCGCGCACAGCACAGTGTCGAAAACTTTGGGAGAGAGACAGGGCCGCTCTCTCTCTCTCTCTGTGTCGTCCGCTGCCTGCCTGCTAGCCTCGGTTGCGCTCTGCTCTACTGGCCTGAGTCCGCGCTCTGCCGCCGTTATCAGGGCTCGACGCGCTACCTCGTGGATGTCTGGCTGAAGCTGAACTCTACCTCGGGCGCAGGCGTGCAGCGGGGACAAGTGTGTGTGTGTGTCTGTGGGTAAGCTTTGTGAGCGAGGAGGAAAATAGCGTAGGAGGATGCCGAGCTGTTTATACTGCGATGTCATAGAAACGGCGCGAGGATTCGAATCAAGGACTGATGGGGGCTGGCGATCTTGGTTAAGAGTGTTTTTGTTGGGGTAGGGTAAAGATTTGTTGCTGGCTGAATCTTTCTGCAGTTCGAGAGGAGTGCTTGAGAGTCGCGTTGTTGGGAGGGATGGGACGAGTCATTGTTGACAAATCGTTCGGGAAGTTCGTAACTGAATTTTCGTTGAGATGCTGTTAGGAGAGGCACTCTATTAGAAATCACTTTGGTGATATTTGTATGAAGCTTTTTAATAAGTGAAAGCTATTGTATTTTGGTATGAATCAAACTTTTTTAAAAATATTAATTTTTTAAAATATAGTTTTATTAATAAACGTCAATTGTTTATTTTATCTATTAGAATAATAGAAAAATTTCCCAACGTTCATTACAGTTTTCGATTTCATTCCAGAACGATTTCTATTTCAAGCATTATTCACTGGAAACTGTCGTAAGTTTATTAAAGACTCACCCGTCTGCGTACTTGTGTCAAAAAATGTACTTGACGTTTCGACTGTCATCGATGCGAAAGTTCCATCCGTTATTTGTGCCGAACTATCCCGTCGCCCTCGATATCTTTGTACCTATAAGTAAAGATGTACCATTCCGGCATGAGAATCAATCGGAAAACTAAGTTGGAAAACGAAACATAAAACACTACATAAAATTTCGATAACTGTCGTCTTAAACTATTACTCAATCTTTTTTTTTAGAACTTATCAAGATTTATTATAAATATTGAAACTATATAGACATTTGAAAATCGACAGTCATCGAGAACAACTAAAGCTCTCATAAGTTGTTGCGAATACTGATGCTTTCATCAAAAATAATAAGTTCAACAACTTATTTATTAAATAAAGCACTCAGAAGGCGTTAAAGTCTTTAGTTAAACGAATAAAAAAAAAAGCCAAACACCTCTGAGCACCTTAGATAATGAGAAAAAAAGAGAACGAAAAATGACTACGATAAATAAGATATGTAATGAGATTTTAGCCTCAGTTTATTTTCCTTCTCACGCAATTGGGACATATACCCTAAGTACCTGATCGTCGCTTTGCGAACTCTGTCGTCTAAAGTTACGACAGCGTATCATCTCTTCGGTTGTGCTTTGACGCCGAAAGCCGCGCGCTATTAAAATTTCTTCCGTCGTTGATTGTCTTCTTATCACAGGTGCGTGTTGCGTGCTCGGCGGACGACCGCACGGACTGGGATCTCTCGATGAACATGACGAGCTATCGGGAGATCTGAATAAAATAACATTATCTTATTAGTAAAAATTTTTATTATTACTTTAGTCTTGTTTTTTAGATTTGAATTTTAATAAATTTATGGAGAGATTAAATACTGAAAATTACTTGATCAGTTTTTCGCGTGTTACATCATTTTTATGTAAGACAATGACAAATGAAGCAATACATTTTTCCGTGGCACTGGGAGGTCTCTATGGACCAATACAAGGTGATTTATTCAACGATTTTAGCTAAAAACTCTTGAGCAACGATCGAGAACAGTGCAAATTTTGATAAACGCTCCAAACGCTTTAAAATATTTGATTAATCCACTTTCTAGCATAATCTTAATCATAATCTCATTCCAAGAAAAAAAAAGTGACGAATGACGCAAAAAATTTTTTCTACGTGTTATCGAGCGTCCTCGAAGAAAAAAAAACTGCTGTCTCACCTCGGTGGCCGTCCCGCTATTGATGTCGATTGTCTTCTCAGCCTCCCCTTCCTTGACCTTATAGGGCTTAGATCTCTTTTATCAACAGCATTTCTGTCAGGACTCAAGTGACTTCTGGAATCGCGACGTCTCGGGTATGATGCCGAATCGGGACTAAGGGAGTCTCTCCTTGCTTTGCGACCTACAAACCCAAAGATTTTTATGAGAATAATTTTTTTTTCAGATATCAGAATTTTTACGAATTATTTATAAAGGCAATAGATAAAAGAAAAATAAATCGAATTTGCTAAAACAAAGTTTTTATGAAAATTTAATTTAATTTCCTTAGATTATAAGCTTTCAATCTATAAATAACAGTTTATAAGAAAAAATAAAATCTTTGTGTACATGTTTACCTCCGTCATCGGGATCCGGTGATAAAGTTGGTTGGCTTCCCCGCCGGCCAGGTGGTGGTAAGGATTCGTCTATTGCTGTCGCTTGTCTTGTTAATCTTAATTTATTCGGCGATGTTTCTTTCGTTTTATAATAACACTGAAAAATAAAAACAAGATTTTAAAATCATTAAAAAGTAATTGCATCAAAAATAAATTAAATCATCAATCATAATTTAACTCAGTAAATTAAAAATCCACTGTAGTTTTATACAAGTAGAAAAGGTCAGTACATAGTCAGACATCAGCTTTAAATAAAAAATTATATAAAAATTTTAAACTCTCATAATAAACATAAGTTTAAACTTTAAAAATAATTGAGCATTAAAATACCATTATTATCAAAAATAATCATTATTCCACTCCCTCAAATCCCACAATACCAAAAACGATAACACCAACCCTCTCACCCCACCACAAATCACCTCAACCCACACCTCCCCCAACCCATCAAAAAACCAACTCACCTGAGTAGTGGAGTCCCTGCGCGTAGCCAGTAGCGGATGCGAGGGCGTGCCGCTGATGTTGGGCGAGCTGACGGGGCTGGAGCTGCCGGAAGCCGACGTACCTGGCAGCGGTAAGCTGTTGACGGCCGCGACGGGCGAGACCGAGGGTGGCGTTACCGACGACATGACGATCGTCGGCGGCTGGATGTTCGGCTCGAGGGTCAGGTTTTTCACGACATCCGTCGCCATGGTCGTCGAGGTCGTCGTCATCGATACCGCGGTGGTAGCTGGTGCCGGCGTCGGCGACGTCGTCGTCGTCGTTTTGCTCTCGAAGCTGCTCGCACGCTCGTTCTGGCATTTGTGTGCCTCCAGGTGTTCCCTGAGGGTTGGGATAGTTTGATTAGTTGTTGCTTTGTTTTGTGGTATATTGGGTTAGATTCGATCTTTGGATGAAAAATATTGTCAAGTTTACCTTGGTAGAAAATTGACCATATTCTGGGCAGAATTTTTGGTTGATAAACGTTAAAATGACATTTATTTTGTAATTCTGCTCAAAGCATTTCCAGAATTTTGAGATAAACTCTATTTTAACGTTTGTTGTTCAAAAATTCTGCCCAGAATATGGTCAATTATATACCATGATAGTACGTGATGCATAAAGAACCTGATTTTTAAAATAAACTTATGGACAATGTTTTCTTAAATATTTGTTTATAAAATTTCGTTATGCTTATTGGTTTGATTTTTTATTTGATTGTAGCTTGCAACTTATAAATCGTTCAAATATTTTTTAATTTACAAAGTATCCAAAAGCATCGATAAAGTAGTTCCCGATCATATCAGAATTCCTGAGTCTCCTCAGTATTACAAACCCCTTACAACATATGTTCTCATCTTAAGTAACAATAAACGTTACCAAAAATATCCTAAAATTTCAAAATTTATCAATACAACTATCCCAATCCATCCACCAAACCCCACCTAAACCCAAACCTAAACAACCCATCCACAAACCCAAACACCCAAACCCTAAACCCTCCCCCAAAAAATCAATACACACAACCCACCTAACTGCATTACTAGCCGCGCTGTCGGTACTGCTGGCGCTGGGGCGCTGGTCGCTCCTGTAGTACTTCGATCCGCCGCTCTGATGGTTAAGCTCGACCGACTGCTGGGACTGGCGCCGCTGGTGGTGTCGGCAACGATGGATTCGCTCGCCTGGGCTGGGCGTCTGTCCGTAAACTGAATCCCTGCGAGACCGCCCGCTCTCGCCCGAGCCGCGGCGCGAGTTCCTCGATTCGCCTGAGCCTGTTGGTTGATAAGAAAGGACGGTTGGTTAGTTGAGTGAGTAACAGAGAAAATTTTATGCGAAGATTGAAATAGTTGGGTTTGTGATAAGGCTAACATGAGTTTTTAGGAATTAAAATAACATAGCAAACTCTTTGATCTATACACTTTGCAAATTTCGTTTTAGAGATTTATGCTTAATTTAAATTTTTAAGTCATTTAAGATGGGGTCAAACAGATTTTAATGACACTTTGAAAAAGCTGCTATGTAGTACCAAAAAATTACACTCAGTATAGCTAATTTACTTTCAGACACATTTTTAAAAAATGTGTTACAATTAAACACTGAATACGCCCTATATTTCTAAGAGTGAACTATCTTTTCTTTTTAATGTAATATTTTAAACATGTACAATATAAAGTTAAGTTAAATTAAAATGAAATTAAAATATTTTTATTCTAAATTTTTATTATGAAGTCTTTTTTCAGTAAGCTATGACATTATTAAATGAAATGATATTTTACTTTATCAGAATAAACTGTTTTTATTATCTCAATTTCAATTTTTATTTATGAACTTTAGTTTGAAAAGAATGCAAGTTCTAGCTCCGAAATAAAAGTTCCACAAGTTGATACTGATTGCGTCGAACTTATTTAGCTATTTTTTTTATTAAATATTTCATATTAAATTGTTTTTAAAAATGATTGTATTGAAGATTATTATGTAATAAATTATTTTACAATGTTTTTTTAACGTTTAACGAAAACTATATTTAAAAAGCTTTTAAAGGTTTAATAAAGTTATAAGTCTGACCTAGAATTATGTTTCTACGTAATTTTACATAACTCGATTTCTTTGATTTTTGTGAAAAATACTAAAATTTAAAAAAATAAATGTGCTTCTTTTAATCACATTCGATAAATTGTATTTACCGTGTCAATTTTAGACTATTTTATAGATTTTATAATTGTGAAAGAGTGACTATTAATATTTACAATTAAATTTTGGAATAACTGTAATAATTAATAAACATCTCCTGAAGTTTTCAGATTTATAATAGCTACTGATTAAAATAAATTATAACTTTGTAAGGTATTAAATATTTTTATTTTACGCCCTTGACACACTTTCTCCCTGATATTTTTATCGAGTTTATTATGATGCAGATGCAAATAAAGACAATCTCCAACGAGCTATTAAAAAAAAAAAACTTATCAAACTCCCTTCGCTAATTACAATAATATTAAACATAATCCACCCCTCCTCATTTTCCAAAACATAGAAACGAAATTTCCCAAGTGCCACTCCCGAACAATCGTCCATTGTTAACGATCAGCTCCCTCTCTAATTATCCAAGCTGCACCACCCCCCCAACAATAATTCCGACGCAACTTATTACTCGAATTTCCGCGCGATCGCGGCGCGTTATCATTATTCCATCCACGCCTGCTCTCCTCTCTCCGCGCGATAAATATAACGAGTGCGCTAATTGTATACATCTGGCCGGAAAAATAATTGATGCGCCCGAGGCGCCGATGAATGGCCGAGAGCTGCTTGGCGCGTAAAAAATTGCACCCCCCGAGCTGGGGCTATACGTCACGTCTTGGCCCCGGCGCGTAACTCATACAAAAGCGATGCGCCTGTGCTTCTCGCGGGGAATTGATTTTTCCTCTTTGGGAGCGCGCGAAAGCGAGGATCGCCGCTAATCCGGCCGTTATTAATAGTCGCGTCGTGCCGAGGCCGCGCGCGATAAGTCATTTTTTTTTCTTTGGACGGTTCTTTATGGGAAGGCTTTGCCGGGCTGGCTAGTTGCTTTTCTGCGATGCGGGGGTGTTTGGGAAGGAAATCGGGAGATTTCTGGTGGTGAGTTGCGAGGAGGATTTTACGAGGGCGGAAATAGTTTGATTTTTTTTTGGTGTTGGGGTGAAATATTGTTTTGTTTTAATTTTCGCGGTTATTTTAGCTTTGGGTATTATGTTTTGTTAGTATCGTGTTATATTTTTTTTATAAATGTTAGTTCGGTAATAATTTTAGATACGTCGCGGATTCTAGAATTCATGGCTCGTAATCAATTTAAATGATTTATTTGTAAGATAAAATTAATTTTGGAATCTTCATAGTCTATAAATGTATAAAATCGAATTCGATTTAACAGTTCTAACAAAAGTTTATTTATATCAAACCCGAATAAATCGCTCAATTCCATCCCAGCCCAAACCTAACCAATCCCCATCCTCTCCCCAAAAAATCCCAATCAACCAATCAAACAAACAACCTCTGCGCGGCGTGGGCGAAATCACAGTCGGCGGGGGCTGCGGCTGGACCTGCGAGTCCTTCCTGCCCCAGAGCCTGGCCCAGTCGCTCTTGAAGTCGCTGATGGTCGACTCCCTCCTCGACTTCGTCGACACCTGGCTCCTTATCCCACTGTCCACCGAGCTCTCTCGCCTCTTCCTCAGCGAAGCCAGGTGACTGGCATCGGTGGTCGTCTGCCTGGACCAGGGCAGGGACTTGGCGATGTCGGCGAGGGTCTCGCGCCTGCTGAGCTTGTTGCTGCGCGTGCTGCCGCCCTTGGTCTGTGTGCTGCCGCCGCCGCCGCCCAGGACACCGCTGCGCAGGATGTCGGTGAGCTGGGCTAGTGAAGAGCGGCGCCTGCGGTCTTTGTTGATGGGCGAGGGCTCCTGCAGCTCGTTGGGCGGCGAGATCTGAGCGGCTGAGTCCCTCCGACCCGTACCTGTTGGTGAGATTATTGCATATTAGTTTGATTTTTATAGTGTGATGAAGGCATCATTTGTTTGCCTTTGGAGTAGGCGGAATCAGTAGAATTAGAATATTCAAAGACTTTAGAGAGATTATAAACATAATGAAACTGCTTAATCTCGTTAATTAAATAAATATTTTTCATAAACAGGTATGCACGTTCGAAATTCGTATGCAATGCGCATGAATATTTCAACGCATTAATTACCTAGCTCTCGAGTGCCACTCTCATGAATAACATAAATAATCTCAAAATTTCATGACGCTCCATAATGAAAGTACGATCATATGAATTTCCGAGGCGAGTAAAACAAACTTACAGCGATAAATAAAACGATTTCGCCGCGCGAATAAAGCCGCCAACGGGATTCCATAAATAAACCTAATGAAAAATGCATGTACACCGCGGGAGGAAAAACCCTCTTAGCCACAGCCTGAGCAGTGCATGAGCTAGCCCATTAGCGATCCTCGTACCTCTCTCTCCCACCCACGCCTCTATTCTTTCCCTCCGCCTAGATCCTTTCATTAATATATATCACTCGCGACGTCATATCTCGCCGGTAGCAAGGAAACAATAGCCTTTAAATAAACAGACAACAAGTGGAAACTTCGCGCTGGGAAAGTTTCGTCATACTTAACGGTCCAGTCTGCCTGGGCAAGGGAAGAATACGCGGCAGAAACAAACTGCATTAACACGGGGGAGAAGATTCCCGTGGCCTAAAGTGAAAAATGACTTTAAAGGATTCATGATGCCACTTCTCCTGGGCAGGGTCTTAAGCGGAGGCCAGAGGACGGCAAGTTTAAACGAGCTCCGCGGGCGAAAGAGTTAAATTGTTGCCGAAGTTAATGCCGGGGGCCCCCCGGGGAATTCCGGACGCTTCTGCCGCGGGTCTTTTCTGGTTTCGGGAGAAAAATGAGGGGCGGTTTCGGAAATTTGAGATACGATGCGGGTATTGTTCTTTGAGGGAGAGTCGGTTTTGAGATTTTAAGTTTAGTGATGGTTGTTCGAGAGATTGGGTAGTTGATTAAGAGATTGCTAGTCGTTTAAAATTACTACTTCAAGAGAGTATCGTTTACTTTGAGAAGCAAGAAGTAATAATTAAAGTCTTTGTCTTCGTCATTTCTCTAATTCTCGTTTTATAAACTTTTGAGTGAACAAATTAATCTACAATTTATGTACTTTTATTTAAATAAAACATTCGCTTACCCAGCCGCTGCTTCAAGGTGGACTCCTCGACCTGCTCGCGGACGAGGTCGTCCCAGCCATTGCCGCCCTGCCATACCAGGCCCACCTGATGACTCAGGATCGGCAGGTTGCAGACGAAGCAGATTGCCGTCATGGTCCTGTAAAATTGACAGAAATCTCAAATAAGAAAACGAGCATAATAAATGTTTTTTATAAGCATTTTCTTTTTATAATTCTTAATTTAGATTAAAAAAACTCGACGATAGAAGAACTGTCAACGAAAGAAGGTGCACGCGGTGTTCTGAAAATAAAACTTTGGTGATAGATAAGTCAGGCCATGCCAATTAAACGCTCGGACGATCTCGTTTATTTTCGTGCTTTTCCATGCTCTTTTTTTATTTATTTACAATTGGTATTTTATGATGAGATAAGCAGATAAGAATTTAAAGATTTTATACTTACAGGATGATTGTATGTTTGTGTTTAAAAGAGGACGTATAGTTTGAAATATACTTTAGTAACGAAAGCTTTGAGATGCCTAAGAATACAATATTTTAGAAAAGCTTAATTGTTAGTAATCATTAAGCGTGTTTTTTACTTTAATTTGTTGTGAGTAATTAAGCTTTTCTCAAATGCTTTTATACACTTTTAAAGTAAATTACATGGTTAGTACAAAGTTAGAAAAAGTGATTAAAGAACAATTATTAATAGAAAAGTTATGCAACTTGAAATATGGTGTATAAATTTTTAATAGCAATGAAATTTTCTATAAGTGTACTATAAAAATAGAATACACAGCGATTTGCTCAATTAATTAACGAAAGAAACTAAATAAAAAATCTCAATGTTAGTTAATTTATTTTATACAAACACAAGTTATACAAACAAATAATTTAATAAACTGTTAGTTTTACAAGTTACTGAACACAATCATTCTTTGATGAACAAATTACTAAATGCATTTACGCATAACGCATTAAAAATTTTGCAAAGCGTGTTAGTGGTACTTACAAATAAAAGCAATTCAAAGCACGAAAACCGAGAATGTGTTTTTACAACTACACTTACTAACTGCTTAAATAAATTAATGCTAACGACTTTAAACAACTCAACTCAACAATCGCACATAATCATTCATCAAATGCTTTATTAATCTATTTAACTCTGGAGATTAAATTCTGGTTCATAATAAAGTAGATGACCAACAGGATAATATTAACTATCTATGATAGATGGTAACATAACGACAATGACAACAATCATGATGATAACAAAATAATAATAGTAATAATATTAATAATAATAATAATAATAACAATAATAGTAATAATAATAGTAATAGCAATAATAACAACAACACTTAAAATAATAATCTTATATACACAGGTTAGAGATGTTATTAAAATGCTTCATAGTGTTAATAATAGCAATAATTATGATAGTAATGATAATAATGATAATTATGATGACAATAATAATAACAATGTTAAACAGGCCAACGCCTATAATGTGTATAGCGCCCAACAGATAATCGATGAACGTCATTCCAAAAGCGAGGATGCAGAGAACTCGAGATGATTGTGTCACACAATAGATGTATAAATATATACAAGTTTATTTACAATTTATTATGAGCTATTCTGTGGCTATAAGTACTCGATAACTCATCAAAATAATGCATTTACAAATACTCTACTAAGTTATATCAATACTTTTTTTACAATGTTTACGCATGTATTTAAAGTAGATCTAAAGAAGTAAGATAAAAATAATAGTAATAAAAGAAAAAGTGAGAGAGAAGAAGAGATAAAGAAAGAAAGATAGAGAGGTAGTGTCTGTGTAAAATAGACTGCTTGGCAACTCTGAGAGAGTGTATTTTTGTTAATGTGCGGTTTTATTCGACCTGTAGTGTCGAAGTCTCGGGCTCTGCAGCGACATCGCATGGCAAGGAGTCTGGCCGACCTGCAAAACAACACACATACACACGCGCATTTTACGTGGGTTTCTGGAATTATGTTTGGTATTGTTTGTTTGTTTGCTTGATTCCCATCTTCCGTCCTCTGCACGGTGAGGTTCGAAGCGAATTAACATTAACTTATTATCTATATAGTTATTTAAGTAGTACGAGTCACTTCTAATATCGGGCACATTTATCAAACATTTAGATTCAGTCTCTAAGTGGGTAACACCAATTTCAATGCAACACCTTACTTTATTTACTGTGTACTTTTGTATTTCTGTTATACAGGTGTTTATTTTTATCTAGAACGTTAACTTCTTCTACTCAGAGAGAATTTACTTTTGATTTTAGTGCAATTATATATGGATAGTGTTCGGGTCAACTGCTTTTTTGTTCTAACATTAGAGAATTCATGCTTGAGGGTTAGTATTAATTTTGGTTGCTATTCAATAGAAATATAGGTTGTCTACCTTTCTCTGAGGAAAATCAATATTGTTATATTTATGTTTTTCCAATTGTAATTGATTTACTGATTGATAGTCGGGTAGCTATTTTTATGTGTAAACACCCACATTTAATATGTAATTTTGACTTTGATATTGTGTGTACGTGTTCTAATTATAAAATAGTATGTTTGTTATGGATGTTTTGGAGAATTTCATTTCAGTACGATTTCAATACAAAAAATGAGTAAATTTGTTTTAAGAAATTATTTTATTTAACAAAGCAGTAATAATATTCATTGATTTCGAGAATTGGAGAATATTTCATTTTATTGTTTGTTAAAATATAAACTCTAAAAATATTTAAGTTGTTTCAAAAAGCAAATGTTTCAAAGCATTTGCAAAACTGAAACGTAACGGAATGTGTTATATTCAATTACAAAATACCCGAACTGAGCTTGAGTACGAAAATTAAAAAAACGGTATAAAAGAGAGTTTTATAATTAAAATAAATTCAATTGATTTATATACAAAAATGTATAAAACATAAAATAACATTAAAATTAAAATATATGTTATTACAATCATAATAATAAATAACTAAAATGTTATGAAAATATAAAATGTAACTGTTCATATTATTTTCAAAGTAAAAAATGTATGATGCTTTAAGAATAACTTGTCCAATGGAAGAAAATAATTTGATTAACAGTTGCAGTAAAGTTGTTGTTATATGCAAATATATTTGATAGTCAATCCATTAACAGACAAAAACAGTATTAGTTTTTTCTAGATATGAAGCATATGAATATTCAAGCGTCGAACTGTATTGATTATCAATATAAGAGTAAAATAACAGAATTTTAATAAACAACTTTATTTTAATTTTTTTATAAAGATACATTCTATCAATTCCAATAAATTCATTTAATACTTATTTAATCTTATTTAACAATAACGGGAAAAAAATATATTTTATTATTAATAACATTTAATACAGCGAGTTTAAAGAAAATAAAATAAATTATAATTATAAAAAAAAATTGATATTGAACTTTCATAAAAATTTATTTATAGCAAGTATTTTTCAATCGAATAATAAAACTTTTCCACGTATAAAAGAAGTTATAAGCTATATAGTTTTAAACTCAATTTTGTTACAACAAAGATCAATCATCTCAGAATACCTTGCTAATATAATAATTGTGTTCACTTTTTCTTCCTCTCACAAACACGTACGCACATACACACACATATACTATATTAAATCCACAGGAAATCAAATTTTCGTCCGTACAAGTCGAGCCGTTATTAATCGCTCCCAGACAACTTGTCGGCAGTGCGCGAGATCCAAATCCAATAATACCGTCCGATTAAGCCACATCCGCGTGCGCAGCAAACCCAGAGCGCCTAATCCTTCGTCGGTAACTCCAACTATCCCGAAACACCTTCTGGCTCGCCGGATTACACACGTCCACGATGCCAGGGTAAAGCAGGCATCTGTTGCTCGGTATATAGACTCGAGCGCGCTCCGACTCTCTGCGAGCGTCTCAGTAGTCAAAGTCGAAGCTTTGTCAGACGGAGAGCATTCCTGTGTCGCGCGATATTTTACGAGCTCGAGGGGGAAAGATGCTTATTTATGCGCGCCGTAAAGTTCATTAATTTTTAGGGACGGGCTAAAAGTGTTTTAGCGCCGCTGGCGGCCGTGCTGGGCATTGAAATTTTAATGAAAATTCTAGGGAGGCAGGAGGGCTTTTACTTTCTTGCTGAATATTGTCGGTTGTTATGGCTGCTGGGAAAGTCGTAAAGAAAGATTTTCTAGGAGAAAGAACTTGGTAATTAATAACGCGCTGTTGCGGTGTGAAGGCTGTCGTTCGAGATGGATGCCATCGCGGGATTTAGAAGAAATTTTTAAAAATGAATATCTATGAATATGTATAAATATCTAGAGTGATTTTCGGGTTTTAGTAAATAAAAGCTTGGGTTAACGATGTTTGAAAAGTCGCGATCAACTTTAGCTTATAAATGCATTTAAAATTTAAGATTGTATTTGATAAACTGATTATAAACGCATAGGATTTCCCCGAGCGCTAAAATCAAACTTGATTCACACTTTTCAATATTATCAAAACTTTATAAACTCCATTCCCAAACTCGCAAACGAAATCAATCAGCAGCTATACTAAATCTCATCAAAAGCAAACCTCGACATTTTAAAAGCCCGCAAAGCCAATGAATCAACGCTCAGGCGCCTATCGATTTATAATTTCACAGAACAGATACACGTCCATGCAGCGTGCAGCTAGCTGGGCGACAAATCGATGAATCGCGCCGAAATTGCGGCCCGCCCGCGCATAATACACGTCCTGCATGAGAATGAGCCGCGGCGGTTCGTTCAGCTCCCGCGAGATATAGAATTGAATTTGAAGCTGCCGAGCGCGCGCGCGAGCGGCAAAATTAATTTAACCGTTTGACATAGTAAACAGGCTATACGAGGCGGCCCGGCGTGTCGAATCTAATTGATTTCACGCGTCGTCGCCGCGATGCTCTCATTTGCATTAGCTCAGGACTGATTGGAGACGAGCGCGTTGATCGGCGATCGCAGAGGTGGGCTATGCATAGATTAGGGGCGATGACGTGGAGGTGTGAGGGAAATTCTTAGGGGGCTAATAGCTGGTGTGTTGGTAGGTGTCTTCGTGGGGAGTTTGATTTGATTTTGGGAGAGGAAATGTTTTGAACTTTTATGAAATAGTTATTTTGAAAAGTACACTAGAAACATTAGAAAAAAGGGAAAAACTTACTATTTTCAATTATTAGCTAACAATTATTTCATCCTTTCATAGTAAGAATGATAAATATTGTTGTTGAAAGAGTTGTAAAATTGTGAGAGAATTTTTACTATGTTAATGTTTTTATGCAAAATTGATGATGAATTTTGAGTCAGATTTTTAATATATAACGTGTGTTTAGTATTATTGTGAGGTAAAAAAAAATAAAATACAACCTACAAACAAAACAGAATATCGAAAAAATAATTTTGTTTGCTATCCTGGCATTTGCACTAGGCTATATAGTAAATTTCATTTCGTGAAATTTTGTCCAAAAGGGAATTAGGTGTCCTTTGTTATTTTACTATTTTTTATGACAAAATTTCTAGTTTTCTAAGTAGTAATACATTTACTAAACAAAATTCAGAACGTTAAAATCAAGAAGTCGCCAATATCTAAAGTTACAATAAAAAAAAATAATTTGTCAATATTTTTTAATTTTTTTCTATAACTTTTTTCTTAGTTTAAGTAAAGTAAGTTCGATAAAAGGTTTATAACTAGCCATTTTATTCGTTTCTTTTTATAGAATATAAACCTGAATGATCATTGACAATCGCAATTCAAATAATACGAAAACCCAATTTGTAAAAATAAACTCTAGCTCCAAAGCATTTTCGAATATTTGACTTCATTTCTACAGCATCCTCCGATTTCCCAGTATATGCAAAACATTTATTCGCCCGCGGTGTCTTTATTGGACCGGAATTTCATCCACCGCAAAATGAAAGAATCGATATATCGACTTCAATTTATTTACCTTAAAGCGTCTCAAGGAATCCGCGCTACTCTCTATACACCCACCCCCGTGATTCCCCGCTCTTCAATTTTATTCTGCCGCTTACCTTCTCAATCATTGTTTAGCAATCGCGTCACAGCTGCATCCCTTCCTCTCTCTCTGAATCACGAGTCCACCTCGATATTATTCACATTTTTAAGTTCCCACACAGTTTCACCAGTCTTTGTGCAATCGGCCAGGAGCTACAGCTCTCATTAGAAGTCGGAGGCACGTCGGGCCGATCAAAGTAACGCGCGAAAAGTCCGCGATTCGCAGAAATTGCGTTTCGAGGCTGTGGGCGAGAGGCCAGGGGATTAAATGAGACGAGAGAGTAAGGGACAAAAGAGGCGGCGCGCAAAAGTCGATATTCTCGCGGCCGCAGAGGTTGAGCAAAGTTTTCGAGCGCGACCCGACGGAATTAATATTCAGAGTCGCGCGTGAAGCCATTGGCGAGATGCCGATGCGAGCTCGATGCTGGAAAAGGGGGAGATTGACGAAACTCGCGGTGCGATTGCGATTTTACGTTTTGCATTTCGAGAGAGAGAGAGAATTAAAATGTAAATTTTTGTTTAATTTTTCAATTTGGGCGGAATTTCAGGGAAGGGAGGTTTGGGCTTGATTTTTGGGAATTGAATGAGATCGGGATTTAATTAAATTGCGGAAATTAAATGTTCAATTTCGGTGTTCTCGAATTCAATAAATTCGTATTAATTTCGATATTACATCATCAGATTTGTTTAAAAAATAGTAAAAGTTCTGAGATAGAAAACAATTTAGTCTTCCAACAATATACAAATCATGGCTAATTGCCGGAAGTTAAAGTTGTATACAATTTTACTGTAAATTAACCTTATCTGGAGGTTGGAAACCGCTAAGGCAAAATTTTAATTTTAATGAGGGATTTAACTTCAAAATTCATCTTATTATCTGAACTTAATCGTAAAGAAACTTTTCTGAACTCCGTAAAATTATTATCTTCTTTAAACAAACTTCATTTAATCCGCTCCTACAAAATAAAATATTCCTTTGAAAATTGTAAATTCGTAAAAATAGAAATGGTTAAACTCGACAGTGATAAATGTAACGTCATTCCAGATTAAGAGACTTTTTGTGTGCTCGCTATCGTCTGAAAGCCCCAGGCACTTTTTCTAACTCTTCTTTGTGTAAGCATAATGCTATTCGTGCGGTACTGTTTATATTACACTTCGTGCAATATATATTGATAAATCAGCAATAAATTTACAAAAAAAATCTACAAATTTTATTACAAATAGACAAAAAATTTTTCCACACTCTAATGATTTCAAAAATCCAAAACAACCTCCACTCTCTTTACACATTTATAAACCCGACAACGTAACCGTAAAAAAACAAGGCAAAGACATCAGCAGGGTCTGCAAGGAATCCCAGAACCTTCGCCCATCCATCTCGCGTATTTTTCCTCACGCACAGGTCAACCAGCTTGACGCTCCTGAATTATTTCTCAGGCCCGCGCGCATAATAACTCACATTTTTCTCGACTCCCCGGCGTGACGCGCGCGTCGAGAGTTTCGAGACGAGAGCAAAGCCTGTCTTTGCTCGGCATGCTTTTGCCTTTGAAGTTCGCTCGTCCCACGGGTCATCGCTTCGGCCGTCGACGCCTCGCGCAACGCTGGGTTATATACTGGGGCTGTGCCCAGCCGACGGTGCAGGTAAAGAAGTGTAATTAATGGGAAACTGCTGTGTGTTTAACGATTCTAGGTTTTTTTTTCGCTTGGAGAGGATACGTTTGTGGTTGTAATGGAGCGTTGGTGTAAGTTACGGTGAGTGGCTCGGTGTAAAGGGAGGTTTAGATTGTGAATAAAGTGAAATTGAGTAAAGCTTGGGATTTTGTTGAGTAACAGTTTACGTGGGTTAAATGTTGACGATATGCTTTTGGGGCGGGTGGCGGGTAGAAAGATTTTATATTAAAATTGATATTGTGATAAAGTGAGAAAATTTCATTTTCTTGGGGAATTCCATTTTATTACAGGAAAAGTCCATGTTGTAAGAGCAGGCTTTACGAATCGCTTTTCCAATAATCTTTCTTCGGAAAAAAGTCCTTCGGCAAATTGAATATTTTCTCTTAATTGACTACCGATTGGAGTTTATAGTACTTTCAATAAACATTTTCTCTGTAAAGCTCGAAACTTCTATTTATAATGGCGGAGTACAGCCCTCGATAAAAAAACAATGAATAATTAAAAAAGTTATAAAATATGAAAACTTTGGCGATTATTTTCAAGAGTTTATTTACATACGGCCAGGTCATGACAGTTTTAATCTCCACGTTTCGCTTTATATTTTAATGGACCCCCAGCATAAATTCATATTTCAGCGAGATAAAATTGCCAATCAGCCAATCGACGTGCGTTAAAACAACCAGAAGTCCGCGGACCTCCACCCACAAAATTCTACAATAATAAACACGCGCGCGAAATTCACCGTCCGATCTCGCTCCGTTATATTATTTTTAGCGGCGATTATTGTATACGCGCGCTCCCGTAATTATATTTCACCGTTTATTTATACAGCCAAGTTCACAAGTAGGAACGCCGTCAGGAGAGATAAAGCAAAGTAGGTCAGGGTGCGCCTCGCGCGCGCAAAGACAACTTTTTAAATTAAAAGAAAAAATCATCCCTTTGCGCTCTAAAGCAGAGTTCCCGATATCAATCGCTTCGACTCTACAAGTATAAAGCGAGGCCCGGCGAGCATATAATTTCCAAAGCCTCGCGCTTGACCTCGCTGATTACTCGGCCGGGCTGTTGACTAAGCGCGCAAAAAGAAACCTCATTCCGCGGCTATTTTCCAAACTCATCTGCGAAAGGCGCGGAAAAATAATAAAGGCCAGAAGGCAGGGCGATGAAACAGAGGAAGCAATCGAGGATCCGCGGCTCTAGAGATCTGTGTCCTAATAAAAGTAAAAACATCAAGGAGGGAGAGAGTAAGACGCGCCATTAAATCTCTATCTGGCCACCTGTTACCCAGCGAGTAATTTATCCCCCTCTAATGTACCAGCGCTGTAAAGCCAGCGAGCAGCTGGCTCCTTCCTTCCCGTTATTCTTTTTTTTGCTTCTTCCTTTTCCAGCTGCCCGGAGGATTGGTACTATTATTATCGGGCGCAGCGATTTTCCGAGCTGAGGGATTATTAAGGGGAGGTCGCCGGCTGATAATTCGATAGCGTTTAACGTGGGCTGTAATTATACGCGTGGGACCTTGGTGTAAAAGATTAAAAAGAAAAAGTTTTATGAGTATTTGATGAAGGTGGGAGTTTACGGTTTTAATTTAATGTTTTGCCGAGTGGCTTTTCGGTGATTATTGTAATTATTGTGTTTCTTGATGCAAATGAAGTTCGAATGGGGCGGGCACAATGATTGATTAGTGGTTTGCATATTACAGGTGACATTATTCCGCAATAATATGGATAACTTGATAAATATATAATCATGAATATTCAGCAGTACGCGACTATCAAATACTTTGAATTATTATTGAATAACAGATATTCGTGAATATTTAACGATGTTAAATGTAGCGCGATCGTATAGATTATACATTTTTGCGAGGAACAATGCTTTATTTCGGTCGTAAATACATCTTCGGCGTTATCTGATATAGTTCCCGGTCCTCCGAAGTAATAAAATACGCTTAATCTAGTTAAGGATCTCTATTCTCTCTATCTTTCTGGAGAGGAGCGAGCTCCGAGCCTCGGGGCAACTTAGTATTTTAATGTACTTTGTAAGCTATAAAATAAAAAGAGAATAACGGCATATTATACAGTTTATGAACTACGCAAACAACTCTGACTTCAATTGAATCATAGCGAACCGATATTCGCGAAGTAGTTTAATAACAATACAATTTTCAAACCCCGCTAACTAAATTAAAAGAAAGTATCGGATAATATTATTTTTAATTATCCAACAGAAGTCTATTGGCCCTACGCCACCCCGGCAGTGTCCACACTCGAATGGTACATTTTTTTAATTAAAACAAACATTAAATTCGATAGCCCGGCTCCTCCTAAGTCCGCCCGATAAAATAAAAAGTCAATATAGACTTTAGCCCCCCCCCCCCCTCCTTCGAATTTAGAAAATCCATTTCGGGGGGCGCGCACACCTCCAGGGGCCTCTCCTCTTAAGACTTCAATAAAACATCCCCGCGAGCGGGCGTTGAAGGATAACCCGCCGCGTCAGCTCTCTAATAAACTCCGCCATTTTGTGCCTCTAAGCCCTCGCACTGTAGGTACACACGGGCGGCCTCTTAACAAACATTTTCCGATAAACAAAGAAATATAGAGGCGCTGGCGAAGTAGTAAGAGTCCGGGTATGGTAAGACAGAGGGGTGCGCGAACGCGCTTCCATAGCAACGGACGATCGGAGCTTGGCTGAGCAAAAAAATTCAGGAAGATGAAGCGGGAAATTTATGTCGGACAGACGGAACGTCGCGGGTGTAAAGCGAATTTCATTGGCGAGCTTTAAAGCGGCAGGCCGCGCGAGCGATTGTGTTTATCCGCTTAATCGAGAGCTCGATAAATATTTGTCCGGCTATTACTGGGTAAGGGAGCGTGCAGCTGTTTTTGGAGGGGGTTAGTGTGATAGCGCGGAGGGTAGCTATAAATATGAAGTTGCAGGAAAGTGCGGCTGGAATATCGGGTTTGATAACGCGAATCGGGGGAGAACAAAGTGCGTGAACCGCCGGCGCAAAAAGTTTAATAAACCCGACGGTAGCTTCGGGAAGGATGCGAATGAAAGTCTAATGGTTAAATATGAAGGAGGCAATAAGCGGCTGGTAAAGCGGAAAGGAAATTTCGCAGAATTATTGTGTAATGGAGAAAGACGCTCGGTAGAATTTGGAGAAAGTGGTAATAATTTTTTTATTACGAGCTTCGCAGTTTTTTGTCTACGTAATTTCGTGACCGACGAAATTACCGGACTATCAGGAAACATCACTTAATGGTTTCGGTATATAATGAAAAAGAAGGTGCAATTAATAATCGCTGCAAGTGAATAATACAAACAACCCAGTGTCCGAACGCTTTATCTCTGCCGACAACGCAGCCTTAAACTAATGGTTCGCGCAAAAACGTAGATGTTTGACGAGAATAATTGATGCCAAAAGTCGAAGAAGCTATCCTCGCCCCATTAATAATCAGTCCCAGCGTCATAGCACGAAACACCCCAGCGATCGAGTCGAAATTGAAACGCTCAACTATATTACCAACCTTTTGACAAATCGAGTTCCGAGTATCATCATTATACGCCGCGTTTCAATTTCGCGCCACGTGCGCTTTTTTTTTCTTCCTACCCTCGCCAGTTCTATAAATGTACGAACGACTATCGCCGCCGCAGAAGCTGCGATAGCGTGTGTATACGTTTTTCCTCTTTATCTTTTCGCTTTTATGTTTGCGTTTCATTCGCTTCGGATGCGAATCGTCGTCCTTTGCAAATATAGCGCGCGCCGCGAATAAACAGACGTTTTATGGTATACTTTTGTACGGGCCGCGCGCGCGCGTCGCCTCGTAAACGCGAAATTACGCGTGCCTTTTTTACAATGGGCTTTCATGCTGAATTGAAATGTTTGTAGATTTTAATTAATGTATTTTATTAATTGCCGGGGTATTCTGGTCGATTGTAAAAGTAAAGTTTTCATGGAAATAATAATCTTTTTTTA
Organism: Eupelmus urozonus; assembly: GCA_900480035.1. Lineage (NCBI taxonomy): Eukaryota > Metazoa > Arthropoda > Insecta > Hymenoptera > Eupelmidae > Eupelmus > Eupelmus urozonus. The sequence continues at coordinate 48,778 of UELX01001025.1, forward strand.
CTGGCTTTGAGATTAATTTTTATAAGGAAGAAAAGCTTTTAACGTTGCGGCTATTGTCTTTATTTTTAACGCATTAAAATTTGCAACTGTAACTAACTTTGTTACGAATTTTCATAAATTAAATATCCTAGTTTATTATTTCTATAAATAATTAAACCCAAGCTTCAACTTATAACACCACAGAGCTCGAAATAAAATATAAATATAACCCACCAAAAATGAAACAAATAAAAAATTCACAAATAACGAGCATCCCCCCAAATTAATAACCCAATTCTCATCGCTCTACTCCTCATCAGAACTCACCCACATACTAATCACAAACCCCGACGCTAAAAACTCTCCAGATCACAAGAAACCCAGCTCCTCACGCACCCCACACTCCGCCGACCTTATTTATCCCCCCGAGACGTTTAAAAGCAAGTCCGCGCAGAGTCAGAGCCGAAAGGAGGGAATTGAAAAACGAGATTGCGTCGATCCGGTAATTCGTAATTTCGCGAGTACCGCAGCTCATAAAAGAAATCTCGTTATGTGCGTACGCAGCCCTCGGATCGAGTGGCGCTCTGCGCTCGTGCAGCTGCATTGCGCGCAGCTGCCGCCCGCTCGGGACTCATTTTTCCTCGGCTTTTTATCGCGAAAGTTTTACCGAGTCGCAGCTGCAAAAATAATGCGCCGCTAAGAGGCGCGCGCGCAAGCTCGCTCTGCCGTGCTTGTAGATGCAGTTCTTTCGGAGAGCTTTTTTTTTCTTGTTTCGCTGGGAGAATTATTAGACGCGATATGGGGCTATGGAAGTGGAATAGACGTGTAATAGGCGAGATTTGAATAAATGTGGAGGTTGAGATGGTTGGTTTTTGAAAAATGTAGTAGCGAATGTTAGCTGTAAAGTAAGTGGAGATTGTAAAATGTATTAAACGTTCTTTTTTGATAATTTGTATAAATATAGTATAACCAAACATTTACTAAATCGCAAACCTTAACACAATTTTTATAAAAAACTTAGATTCAGACCATCACTTTCCAATTAATCAATATAATCCCAATTTACGTCCTCCATAATCTCCTCCCAAATTAAAAGCTCGTTCGTCAGCGCGGCGCTCAATCCCCCCTGGCTCCCTAATTGGCCGGCAGCTACTTAAAAAAGCGTAAAGAGCCGTCGCAGTCAACACATCGCGCTGCGAGATCTCGTAAAGACGCACATAAAAGCACGATTCCTTCCCTTCTGCCGGAGATCCACCAAGAAAACAGCTCAGTCACGTCGAGAGGAGAAGCGGAAAAGGTACGACAACGTCGGATCTCTCCCCCGCTCTATGTTTACGCGAGTTGCCCGCGTCCGTCCTGGGCATTAAGGGCCAAGCGTTTCCGCAAAGAAGCAGCTCGCAGCATCACGAGCCGGCAATAAAAGCCAGCGGGGCCAGGTGCGAACACGACGCGCGTGGCAGCTTTACGAGCGCCCAGCACGTGAATGCTGTTTCAACTAATACAGCCCGGGCTCGATGTGGAAAAACCAGCGAGTTTAATTGCCTAACCCTTTTTCGCTTGGTTTTTTTTTTTTTGCTTCGTGTCGCGCAGCACTCCTGGATTCGCGTAAAAGCAGCGCGCGCGGAAAATGGTTATTGTGTCGTCATGAGAAAGTTCATTTTCTTTAATGGAGAGTTATTTGCTTGTTTTACGCGCGGGGGAGAGAAATGGAGGAAGGAATTTTTCAGAAGTAGAGAGCGGGACGGCATAAAAATGATGTCGTTTCTGCGTATACGGGATATTCATAAAGCGGGGCTAGAATTTTCTGAATTATGTCCTAGTTGAGATATTAGTTTTTGGATGTTTTCGTAATGTGGGTAAGAAAGAACATTAACGGAATTGGAGAATTTACTATAAATTTTTGACTTTGTTGAGAAGAATTTCGCATAAATGAGTAATATACTTATAAAGTAGCAAATACAGAAATGTTCGTAATTGGTTACGATTTTCTTCGAATTTTGGGAATTCCAAAATGAATTGAGCTGAGTTACCCTCTATATTGAATATTGATTATCATAAATACGTTCGAGCAAAACAATTTGAGCTTTCACAGATTCTCATCAATGCGGAATTCGTGATTATTCGTTGCCACCAATATTAAACGATATTACATATTTGGTAAAGGTAAAAAATGGAAGGGTCCGAAAATTAGATTGCATGTCTCATATTTTCAGATATAAATGATATTATGAAAGTAGTAATAAACTTTTTCAAATTTTTTTTATATCTCAATGATAAGTAGACTAAAGTACTATTAGTATTGTATGTTACTTGCATGAAATAGATTAGCGATCTATGTTTAGATAATCTAATTTTATCCGAGCTTTCGGAGTGTTGTATAACATTGGCAAAATTGAACACGTATTGTTATTGCATTACAAACATCCAAATATTCAGTAGTGGTTTTAGAATTGATCCAGCTCACTGATTAATGTTGTCTCTCAGAATCAAAATGTTATTTATCAAGTACTCTGATTATTACTCGAATTGTAGATAAGCAAATAAATTTTGTGAGATTATAATGAACTACCCTCAGAAAAATTTTTTATTGAGAAATAAGTAATGAAAAAATAAGTAAGTGAACGCGTGCTGCGACTAATATAACAATAATTAGTATTTATCAAATGCAAATATTTGAAATTTTCGATTCTGTTGATACAAATCCGATATTTTGGTAAAAATATTCCGAGTTTTTGGTTTTTTTTTGCTGAAAATTTAGGGAAATAATTCGTTATTTGAATACAAAATTTATCTCTTCAATATTCATGTTCCCATTGTAAAACCTTGACTTTTGACTTTTTATTATTACGAATATTTTTACATAATGTTTAAGGTCACGATGATATCGCGCTGTTGCCATTGCAACCATAAACGTACTAACAATACATTGTTTATCTTTTTGCTTTATATGAGTAAACAAAATATAATTCCGAAGAAATTTAATCTGAATATAATCTTTTGCGCACTAACGGAAGTGATTTGCAATAAAGTAAGAGAAAACAATAAAATTGAGAATGTAAAGAATAAAGTTTCGCAAGTAAATAAAGAACGCTGATAAAAAAAAGTAGTCTATTGTCGAGCAAACGTATGCGCCGAGACTGATACATTTGACGAGTAAGCAAAGAGCGTTCAATAAACAAGAGAAAGCTGAGCGCTGAGTGAACAAAGAAGGAAACGCATTGACAGCTTTTAACTGAGATAATATTCCACGCTAGTAAAATAACCAGTAAATACGGGATCTAGTATTTTCCTTTAGACTTTTCAAGAACCACCGTCTTTTTAAGACAGAAATTTTATACTATATAGTTTTTGTTTTTAAAATTTAAATATTTAAAATATTTAATGTTCATCTTCAAGAATATTTTTGTTATATTTCAGATTGATTCATAATCTATATTTTAAGATAGCTATTAGCTACTGCTGCTTTAGCATATTACTCTCTTTAAACATATCTTTTTTTTTACTATATTATTACAAAACCAATGTAATTTTGAATTATTTATTTTTACTGTTTTGCAGATAAATTTTAACACTGGATTCACTTTTAGCGTATAAAAATATATAGATATGATTCTGCAGTCATTTGAGCTGGTTTACTTACTGCTTCTCCCACCCAAATGAGGTTTTCCATATTTTCTACATTTAAGAGAGGTTTTTGGCAATTTAAAAATCTAGAGCGTGACAGAGCAATTTTGACCCTGAATTTAGTTTTAACGAGTCCAAATTCATAAAAGTACATAAGTTTGATATTTGCAAAAAACCACTTTTTTTCTTGCCATCATTATTGATGAAGTTATTATATTTTATGAGTAATTAAAAAAATTGTTATATTATCCGATTACCTCCAAAAGCTAAACTGTATTAAGTTAGTTTAGAATCTACATACTCGCTACATTTAAGCGTACGATACTTGCTTTCAAGAGTTAAGCAAAGACAACATTTTATCAAAGCGGCTCTCTTTTCCCCTCCTCACACACACACATACGCGCGCACACACACACCATTATCGAGAATTAGATTTTCTGCACCAGGAGATTTAAATATGTACCTTAGAATTCATCGGAAATTCAAATCTCAGAATTATGGTCGTTTAGAAGGTTTCTCGAAAGTAAAAGAAGAATGTAGAATGAGTATACCTCAAATATAAGGTAAGTTGGGTGAAGACGCCATACTTAAGGGAAAATTTTAAATATTATCTACACAAATTAAGTAAACTAAATTTATACAACTTATCTTAGTAAAGAACAGTATAAGCTATCAAACACATATAT
>UELX01001026.1:0-53058 GCA_900480035.1 Eupelmus urozonus
TTGGGTTACCTGAGAGCCCAAATTCGTCGTGATGCTCGACAAAATCGTTGGGTGCGCAATGCCCTCGATCAAAGCTAACAGCACAACCAAAACATTTTCCGTGCAGATAAGATGTCACAAAACATTACGTGGTCAATTTTCTTCCCATTCTGTCGTTTTCTTAATATATTATTAACAACTTAACATTTAAAGAATACAAGCAAAAGTATAGCCGGAACAAAATACAATACATCTATCTATACCTAGCAAAACAGCTGTACAAACTATACTTTTTTCTCTAACAGCAGTCCATCATTGCACATCCGCTACTTGCCAATACCCGATTATCCAACATACTATTGCACTACTAACTTTGAGAATAAATGCCCCATATGGCTTTTTCTTTCAACCACGCTCGCCATTTCCTTCCACAGTGGCGAAAACTACTTTAGCAAAAACCTTTTCTACTACACTCGTTCTGGTAAGAATAGTCCTGGCACGATCGATAACGCAAAGAGCAATGGATTGCACACACTGCACACTAAGAGAAAGATGCGGTGAGCATGGATCGTTGTTATATGCTAATCTTGATAGCCGGAGAAGCCATTTTTTCTTTTTACCGTACAAGATGGAGGACGGAGCAGTGCTCGCCTTTCGAGGATCAGCATCGATCAATTAAGGAACACGCCTGCGTTCGCAAATATCTGACTCTTTCAGAAAGTAAGGCTCGCGAAAAATAGCGAGAGTGGATTTGGATAGTGGAATGTGTAAATAAAAAAGGGAATTCTAAACTAGTTAACAAACAGAATATTTCATAGAAATTACAGCGGAATTTCCTGTGAAAATTACCGCGCTGTTCAGTGAAACTGGTACATGGAGCCCTCATCCGGCATTTTTATTTTAAACCAAATAATTTTTGTCGTGCCAGCGAAATAAAAATTCATCTTCTCTAGTTTTTCTCTGTAGAAAATTCTTTTGCCCTATTGTTGAATAGTGTAATATTATTCAACAATAGGACGAAAGAATCAGTTTATTTAATTATAATATTTAATTAATTTTAATTAACATTTTTATCTAATTTTATCTTAAAGAAAATTTATTCTTAACAATTTTTTTATTTTTTAAAAGTATAGTATAAAAAAGAATATATTCTAAAAAATTGAATCTGTGCTGGGGTATATATTGCCTATATTGAAATGGATATTTTATTGAATATTATTATTTGCAATATATTGGTAATCACATATAAAAAACTAATGCATATTTTGAATTAATCTCATTCACATGAAAAAACCATAATATCGTAGGAAAAATCCGGCAATCTTTTAAAGAATAGTATACATCAATAATTGTAATGCTCAATCGAACTAGAAAATCGACTGCTATCTCAAAAGTCAGCTCAAAATCAACCTAATTGAGAAAAAGAACTCGCTCCCTTCCTCCCCGAGTTCCCCGCCTCGGTCTAAGTCCCGGCTTTGTCCACGCGCAACCGGTTCCATTATCAAATCCCTGCTGAAATTTGGTAAGCGGGAGTAGGGTCCTGCAAAACCGGGCTTCTTGTGCCTTTATGGGCTCCGGCACTTACGAACCTGACGTTTAACGCTTTTCGCGATCCCCTTTCTGCGGCATTAGTGCGGAAAAAGAGAAACCCTCTTGGGATCCGCAGCCCCCCTCTCTTGACAATAGGCTCCACATGCGTAAGAAGTGTCTTTGCTTCTATATATGCTCGTTTGGCTATTGCTTTGTGTGGATTTTACGGGCGTAGTCCATCGAATGTGTAATAGAAGAGTAGCTTTATGCTGCAAAATTAGGTTATCAGAATTTCAAAATGATGTTTCATTTTCAGTGGTTTTAGAGACAAGTTTCTCGGATAATGTACAATTTATTGGTTTACTCAAATTTTACGTTAAATCATAAGGCATTTTCCAGTGGATCAATGAATATCGCAACATGAGTTAATAAATTATCTGTGTAGAAGTCTTCTTAAACTGAAAACCTAAATCAATGTCAGAATGGCCAATGTCCAAGAAAGAATATAAACTTTATTGTCTACAGAAATCAAAAAATATGAAACAGTATGGACACTACCCATTCAATTAAAAATAACGAAGTCTTTATCAAAGGCCTCAACATCAACACCATCCAACTAATTGTGAGCGCACCTTAAACACTCAGGCTCGATCCCAGTGACTCATCCGGTGCCCGCATACTCATTTCTCTATTTCTCTCTCTTGGTCTACGTGATGTTTGTTCTCAGGCCATCTTGTCCCAAAAGGCTTGATTCCTGCAATAGCGCGAGGCACACACGTGACTCAACAAATTTTCCAGATCCTAGCCGTGCATAGCAGCAGGTCAGAAATTAACCTCGGGATTTCGGGATTGGCGTTGCCGCCGCCGCACGCGGATTATTTAATCCGTGCCCTAACGAAGACTGACCGAGCCGAGGAATATAAACGGCCGGCGCAGCAGCAGCCGTCAATAAGGTTCATTAGCGCTCGCCTCGGCTTTTGGAAGGGAAGGAGAGGGGGGGGGTGCACTTAGGCTGTTTCTACAATTCAGAGAAGACGGAATTGAAAATAAAGCAATTAAGGCTTAGATAAGATAATTCAAAACTTGGAATTTTTATCAGTTTGAAGTCTTTTTTCGAAAAGATGAAGAGTTGGGAAAAGTTTTATACTTATGTAATAAGATTAAAATTTAATTCAGTAAAGAGAATTGACAACATTTCATAAAAAATACATGTTGAGATAATTACATTTTGTAAAGCAATATTTCTTTGCTCTTGTTTTAATAGTTGTAAGAGGCATCCCCATTGAATTTATTACACGCGGACACTATATGTCTTTCCATTGTAGAAAAAACTTATAAAAGGACGCTCTCGCACCAAAAAGAAAAAAATGCTAGTTGTAGATAAGATTTGAGTGTCCAAGCGAATAGAGCAAGCAATGTATAATTCCGCTGCGTGCCAGTGTCTATTTAAGAGAGCGTGAGAAAATAAAAAAGAAACAGATAACAGAAAGATAGATCGACAAGCACGAAAAGATATGGAGAATTCGCAAATTATTTATTTTTCTTCCCGCCTTTAACACAGAATCTTTTGAACGTATTTTTTAAGGAATGGATGAATACGTTTTTATCTTTTAAATTTATTTTTCCAAGCAGCAAACCTGTTTTGTATAAGAAATAACGACCAGAAGCTTAAATTCCTTCAGAATTATTACAAGTAAAATATGAAGTGTGCTTCTAAAGACTGAGACCCGGGCCCTAATAGAGAGCAAAAACAATAGCACGCTAAGGAAAGACGATGATCAAAGAGAGAGTATAAGAAAGGGAAAAAAAAACAAGTTTCTTAGCAGGCAATCGCGTGTAGTGGTACCATATGTAGCCGAGTCCTTCCCTTTTTTGAATAAACGACCTCTTTGTTCAGTAGCGTGGGCGCGCGCGGTATAATTACGGCTTGCAAAACGCGAAGGATTACCTTCGAAAATGAGCTTACATTTTGCACCGCGCCTCTTCGAACCATTTAATTTCTAATCTATTCTCATTAGCGTTTCTATCTCTTGCGATCTATTGATCTTGCTTTTTCAATTCTCTTAGTATTTGTCATCATAGTTGCTGCTTTAGCTGCATTTTTATGGTGTATCTTGTCATACTATCAGAAAGGAAATTAGTTAGCCAGGGTTAGATTTATAAACGCAATGAAAAATTTATTACGAATAAACATTCTGTAATGAAATATACATTATTTTTTATACAGTGATGAATTTCATTTACAAAAATTAAATTTTAATCGATTATCACTAATATACTAACCGAGTACATATATTTTGACAAACTACAAATTTAGCAAAAATACTTCAATCTCGAAAATACTTTAGTCTCGTCGGGTCTCTTCCGCGGTTTCTTACGCAACGTAACCTTGATCCTTGGAACGTCTTTTGCTCTCTGTATACAACAACTGGTTTCTTTTACCTGATGCGCACGGTCCCATCTTGTTCCCCTTCGAAAATGCCCAGACACACATCTTTGGACTTTTGTAGTGCGTGCAACCCCTGCGTGTAGGGAGATGTGGTTATTCTCCCAAAATTATTTTTAGAAAATAACGTTTTCTTCACAACATTGAAAAAATCTATTCTACTGATTTTCTATTCTAACTGCTTTCCAATCTATTTTTGCAATATGTTCAATTCTAAATATACATGTGAGAATGTGTTAAAATTAGTTGTTTTGGGCCAAGAAAAGAAAATTTTTAGTTTTCAATTCTCTTATTATATTTAGCAGATTTACAATATAAATAAAACTTGAGCTTTGAAGAAGTATCTTAATTAAAATTAAAACTATTATATTTCTAAGTCTTTTGATCTAGATGAAAATAATAAAAATGACTGTAACAAAATCTTAAGTTTCTATTACGTAACTGCAACCTTTCATTTCTCCCACTCTCATTTTTGCTTTTCATTCAGTTAATCTAGTTTTCCTTTGAAATGCTTCTCTTTTCTTTTCTTTGCACAAGCTCTTTTTAAGAAAATTTCTTCTATACTGTGTTATCCAATATTTTACCTCTTAATTAGTTTTCATTTTATAAAAAAATTTATTTTAAAGAACCTTTTATTTAATTAACTTAATTTTTTTCATAAATAATTGATTACTGCAATAAAGAAAAAATACTTGTTGTAATTATTAAAAATTTTATCAATGGTATATAATTATTCATATACTTAAATTTGAAAAAAATCATATATAAATGTAAATATCTTAGTATCATTAGCGTTGATTAGTACATTGAAAATTCTGTACTTCAACATCATTAATTTTACTTTTTTAAAACAAGCTTCTTATTCGAAGAAAAATTTTTATATAAATATAAAATATCTTAATAGCTTTAATGACAAATAAAAAGTTTTTATATTTTCCACAAGGACAAGTGATTAAATATTCTTTGTAACGATTTGGGTTAAATTCCTTTAATCAATACTACTAACTGAGCTTATATGATACCTTACAATATCTTTAACTTGTAAGACACAATACCAAAAATTACTTGTTTTTTTCTTTTAATTCTAAATATCATGACTATAACTGTACTAGTATAAACGTAAAAAATATATATACTAGAGGCTAAACTTTGCTTATCTTAGAAGAACCAAATGATAATAATAATTTTAAGAACTTCAACATCATATATCTTTAAAGTATTTGAAAATCGTAACTGAAAAGAAATCAGCCTTTCATCGGCAATATCTTAAGAAAAGCCATGAAAAATGTTGAACAGCTACACGAAGCTGGCGCGAGCAAATCGTTCTTCGTCCACTTCGATCTCGCCTCTCGTCTAAGTTACGTAGACTTCGACGTCGACGTTGCCAAGACGACGATTTATCCGAGCCTCCATGACGATTCGCGCGTCTGTGTGTATACCTTCCTATCTACGCCCACGCTCTCTCGCTTGGGAAAAGGTAGATTCGTTCGCGAGGAGAATGATTTATTGCAATCGACCGTGAAGTTCGAAAATTTTAAATTGTGGAATTCCGTGTTGATGAAAAGAGGTTTTTTTCGCTTTTTGTTTGAGCTACACCTTTTAGGTTTGGGTAGAAAATTGAGTTTTATGTTCAAAATTAATTTTCAATGTTCTCGTTTTTCTTCTTTATAGTGTTTTACAATTAGACCTTCGTACGTAATATTGTTAGTAGCATTAGGGTACAAATCTTATAAATTAAATTATTAGTGCAAAAACAATATTGTTAAATTTAAATGGAATGTTACATATGAAAGACTCAAAATCAGTATTATTTATTAAATATCAACATATTATAAAAAATACTTAACCAGTGAATTTGGCATTAAAAATCAATTTATCGTACATACGTAATAAGCATATCATTGACTTAAATCCAATATATAGAAAAGCAGCAAAAAGCTTAAAAAAATATATTTAAAGGAACTAAACGTAACAATTTTTATATCCGTCGATTTCTTTCAGTTCCATAAGTATACGACGGTATATTATGGAATAAAAGATCCCGAAATTAAATTTGTACCATCAATAAGGATTTCCCCGGATCAAGTTTCTCTTTCTTATGACAATTCATTTCGGCAAATACGTGGGAATAACTTATTGATTATTTAATATTATTGACAGAGGTCTTCCATGCGGGGTCCAGCCGCCAGAGCCGGTCAAAGGTCCAGACGGCGACAAGCTAGCCTCGATAGCTGCGCGATTCAGCTATTTCCAAGAAAAGAAGCATTCTGGAATGTCCAAAACCGAGCTCCGGCGAAATATTCATCCACCAGCGAGGAGCAAAAACACCAGACCCACCGTGCGACTGAGGCCGCGACAGGTACGTTCAATCAATACTATTTTACATCTATTAAACTTTAAAATAAATCGAAGTAAAAAAATTTTTTCATTAACGTAATATTTTCTTCAAATGATATTTACATTTTATGAATGATAATATTTTCCATCACTGTGATAACTTCAGATTTTTCAAATTAATAAAAATTTATTAATCAGTTTGTATTAATTAATATTGATGTACTATTAAATTTCTTAACATTGACCAGACGTGAATAAATATTTGTTGATTGGTGTAAATATTTGTATGACCTGAACTAATAAAAGTTCATTAACAGGTGCTGTGCAGCAAATGTCGTTCGATCTGTAACGAGAACAGTGAGAACGTCGGTCGCAAGCGCAAGCTGGACGAGCAGAACCACCAAACGGAGCAGCCAACGAGGCGGAGCGATCGGCGCCTCAGCTCGCAGCAAAGTCAGCAGCAGCATCCCCATCAGCACCAGCAGAACACAAGGAGTCAGCAGCGGCTGCAGCCGAACCTCGGCGATCAGTCGGACGAGAGCTGCTCCTCGAAAACTACCTCCTCGAGCCATTCCGACAGGCCGTCCAGTGCCAAGTTCAGTCCCAGCCTTATACCCAAGATCTCGAGGCTTAGGCCCGCTGAGATCGGCAGTGCCATGCAGAGTGCAGGTCAGTTTTTCAATTTATGAGCTTAAATTGGCACACATCTGTTTTACCGACCGTCGGTAAAGAAGCAGTCTAAATGACAAAATAAATTTATAGGTTCGGTCAAGTCGTGCGTCCAGCTGGCGGAGCAAGTGCGCAGCGCCTACTGGAACGGTCGTGACGAAGAGGATCTTGAAGAAGGAGAGGCAGAAGCGGAAAATTGCCCGATTAGCACCTTGTCGCGAGCCGAACCCATGGAGCTTGACAGCAATCCTACACAAGCTTACTGCGCTACGCCCAGGAGGCTCAGTAGTTCGTCTGTCGAAAGCGCCAAGATACCTCCAGATGAGGAAGATAAAAAGACTCTGGCTGCTGCTGACTCTACCGTTAAAGGTTTAACTCATTTTTCTGATTTTGAAATAAGAAATTATTAATTTTTTTATTGTAAAACAACTGCATTTTATAGATTCTTGTCACACATAATTTCCATGACTCCTTACATTGCTAGAAAAGTAACTCTTCTTCAATAATTTATCAACAGATTTTAAAATTAATTGTTAGCTATTATAGAATAAATAAAATCTCACAGAAAAATTAAAATAACTTAACAATTTATTAACACTATAAAAAAATTCGATTTTTAAAGGTGCTGGCCGAGCGGTTCGAGTGACGCGTAAAAAGCGCTCGATAGGCCTAATGGAGGATCTCTGGGATGAGTCAGTGTTCGAGGAACCGGCGAGGGCGGCAACGACTACGACGACGACGACAACTACGACCACAAGGGCAACACCGGTCATCAAAATATCGTTCGGTGCTCAGGGCGAAGGCACTGTTCTAAAGATTCCTTCAAAACTACAGCATCCATACCTAGGTCAGTAGAAACTTTAAAACGAGGATAAAAACTTGTTTTCTGGATTATAATTAATTCATTTTAACATGTAGGTAGGGATGTGGATACTGACACAGAGGAAGCTCAGACAGAGCCTGAGAGAGATCCGCTGGAGCTACCGAAGACTTACGACACGAGCGATTTTGATGGCTACCATGGAGTCAATGGCGAAACAGAGAACGGCCAGGAGCAGATGGATCCTCAAAGGCAAAATCTACTCTTGAAGGACGAGACGGCAATGGTGAAGGCAGCGAAAAAGGCGTTGAAAAAGGCCAAGAAGAAGGCTCTGAGAAAAATGTATGGAGCGGCGTCGCCGGCGAGGTCGCCCTGCAACGGTTCACCAAGGTTAGATATTCAAAGATATTTTTCATATTCGATTATTATTTTTATTTTTATATATTATTTTTCTTAATTAATGTTTTGAAAATCTTAATGCAGATACAACTCGAATTTCGACAAGATGCTGTATCACCGTCGCAAGCACAAAGTCAAGCACAAGAAGAAGCACAAAGAAGAGCGCAAGCACAAGAATCAGGTTCCGAATCACCCTGAGCAGCTGGACTGCCTGGGTAGCCACGAGGTCGGCGTAGTTGCCTCCTCGATGCCGGAGGAGAACGGCGAGGCCGCACACTCGGAACACCGGCAACAGAACGATGCCTCGGCTTACACAGCCATCAAAGAGCAATGCCTTAAGCAGAAGCTCTCAATATCCCTTAAGAGACTGAATACGAACGCTTACGCGGCGCGCTGCGATCACGAGTATCCAGTGAGCAACGCCTCCTCGGGCTGCAAGAGTCCCGGTGCGACGAGTGACGACGAGGAAGAGGAATGCGAACACGAGCACGAATTGGCAGAAGGTTCGACTAGAGATCAATTTATACTTAATATTTAAAACTTCTTCTCCTAACAATCGGATAATGGTTAAAAAAATGAATAAGTTCAACTTAATGAAAAAATTTGTTTCATATAAAACAACTCTGTTTCTCAGTCGTTAAAGTAAAACGACACGTTAGTCGGTAGAAGCATTATTCACAAATTTTTGTTGTCTAGTCAAAAAATTTGACCAAATATTCCTATTTTTAGGCAACGGAGAAGTCGCAGGAGAAACAGCGCCAGATTTCCCGCCTCCTCAGCATCCACTAGTCATGAGACTGTCTGCTGCCGCCACACCTGTAGAGCATTGTCTAACGACGAGCGGTAGGAGGATGGATGTTGGAGACGTTGTTTGGGGTAAAGTGCATGGCTTTCCCTGGTGGCCTGGCAAAGTAAGGATAATTTTGAAAAGTTAAAAATTAAAAAATTTGATTTTATTTGTTCTGTATAAAAAAAGGTTTTACTATGTTTTTATGAACATTTTCAATAATGGCAATTCAAATGAGAAAATATTTACTAAATATCCGCGATAGAAAGTAATACTTTTCCGGATATTAGATTGAACACATCATAAATTTATACTATTTTTACAGTTTAAATTTTACTTTAAATGAAAATTCTTACATAAATTATTGATTAATCTAAGTGGCAGAAAAATCAAATATTTGTTAATAGTTTAGCATTTGAATTAATTTTAAAAGGCATCGGCGATATTAGCTACGTTGGCCATAGAATTAAATACTTCAGTAGACATGTTTAAAATTTTTAATTGGTAATTATTAGTTTAAACACAAGTGCGAGAATATAATTGTAATCACGCACAAACAAGTTTATATATACGTATTTTATAAAATCACTTTCTTACCCGTGTATCTAACAATATTTCTTAAGATAATGTGTACAAAACTTTATTTAGGAAACATTTTTTTATCTAAGCATGCGCAAAACTAAAATTTACACATGGAGTTTCAAAAAATATTTAAACGATATAAATGATTTTCTAGTTTATTAAAAATTAAACTCCCATCTTTGAAAAAATTTATATTTTTTGTTATTATTATATTAATTTAGTATATGAATGTTTGTATCTATATAATCATTAGCTTTTTTGAAAGTATTAAAAAACGATCAAAAAATTTACGATGATTATTTTCAGGTATTAAGTATAACAGATTCATGCAAAGAAGATGGAACGCCATCGGGGCCTCAAGCACATGTCGCCTGGTATGGTTCCTCAACGAGCTCGCTTATGTCCTGCGATCAGCTCAGTCCATTCCTCGAAACATTTAAGGTAACCAATAACAGTTTTTGTTTTATAAATATTCTGCCATACAAGTTAAAAAGACATTTAGTTCGTATTTAGACTTAAGACTTTCTAACTTGCAGACCTATATTGTTAAAAATTAATTAGTGTAATACCATTAAAAGAAATAAAAAATTTCAAATTAATAATTATTATAATACTTTCTTTAAAAATATAAAAAAAATGTAAAAACGTTTTGTAATCTTTCATTTTATAAAAAAATGTTGTTGTAATTGCAGACGCGTTATAACAAGAAGAAAAAGGGTCCATACAAGGAGGCAATTCGTCAAGCGCAAAGCGAGGCACGCAGCCAGATCGCCCCGAATTCCACAAGCAGCGTCCTTGACGTCTGCGGCTCGCCCCGCGAAGTCAACGTTCTCTCCTAAGACAGGAAGAGGACTGCATTTTGAAGTCGCGAATACAGCTGTGTATAAATCTTGATAAACGGCGTTGTATTTCTGTACATAAAAGGTGTTATATGATTTGAAGCTGCGAGCGAAACGAAGAGTTTTAAAAATGAGAGTAAATCGCTTGGACTTAGCAAAGGTGCGAGCTCTTTCGGTTACTCTGAACTAAACATATTTCTGTTTTTTTTTTTACTTTTGTTACTGATCTACAGTTTCTGATGTAGGAAAAACAGTATTATTAATATTTTCATAAATACGTTTTTCTAGAAAGGAATCACGATATTATTTTTCTAAAGTTAACAGTATCTATTTTATTATTTTTAACTTACAGAAAAAGATATTGATAACTTCATCGATGTCACTGAATTTTTATTATTATGTTAGAAAATTGATTATTAACAAATTTTACTTTCAATTCTATTATTGTTAATCTCTTCATTCCTGTTGGAAGTAACAAAATGAGCTCGCATTAGGGTAGGACCTTGCGCCTTAGTTTTTGCGTTAGAACGAAAAGAGAAATAAGAGACGATGGAGGAATTCGACAAAACCGAGGCCAAAACGCCCTCTTCTAACACAAAATCCGTACTTTACACGATGATCATATGTGCGCGCGAAAGTAAGAAACAGCTCGCAAACACTACTGTGATATATTAAACTACATGTTTAAACAAAGGAAAATTCAAATTAGGATTTTCCTTGCGAGCTTCACTTTTATTATCTATTCTTTATTTTTTTTTTTTTTTTTTATTCGAATCTCTAAGTTCTAGCTCGTTGACGTCGAATTCGCTGCGATGCCGATTTCGATTCCGAATGTTAGCCCGTTTATTCCCAGAGGTAGAACAATTTAAAGGCATGATTTCGTATTCGAAGGAGGTCAGGAAAGTTGATTGTTTCTTTATATTTGCAATTCAATTGCAAATGAGTTCCATTTCGTTTTTTAACAATGATTTTATTTGGAACATTAAAAATCTCTCTGAGTAATGTTATACGGTTTTTTTTCTAAATACGTTCTACTTGCTCACATTTTTATTTGCATGTAGAATCGTGCATGAGAATTGCATGAAACATTTGACGAATTATACTATTTATAAACTCAGTTTTATTAAGTAACTGAACTGAGTATAATTTTCATACGTTGAGAAAAGACAAAACCTTGACTTATACTTTAATGAAACTAGAGAAAAACATATGATATTCCTTCGACGATTGAATCATGCATTTTGGGCTACTAATATAATAGTTATTATTAAAAGTCGCTTGTCTCAGCGAATATTACTATCCATTTTATCTGTCGACATCTAATCAGCGTCTTTTATCACTTCGAGACGTACGTAGCTCGCCAGAATTTCCAGTCTGATTCCTGATGATTGACATGAGAAAAGAACTAATTCGTCGCACTTAAGCTACATTTATACGTTTTGGTCGTAGAACGCGTCGTTACGTTGACGTAAGCTTCTGGTGATTATAAACTCTCGTAGTTTTTATTAGTTTTCATAAAATAGTAATTTTAAATGAGAACTATCTTTTTGAAAGATTTAATAAGTACTTCGAAGAATGCAAAATATTTAGAAAATATCAGAATCTTGCTTCAACGTTGAATCATGGAGCAAAAGTATTTGTTGCTAAGAGTTTACTATTTTTATTATTATTAATGTAAAAAGCATATAAAATTTTATAATAGTTAATAAAATACGTAGAATACAATCTCAACGAACTTTAAATGCACTGCCTATGAAAACTTCGCCAGAAATATAACTATTATTTAAAAAATCTTTGCCAGCTAAATAGTGCTATAAGAATAAGCCATATTGTTTATGATTCAACAAATAATTAATGTTAAAATATACATATTTGCATTATATTACATTACAATCTTAAATTATTTCTCTATTGGGATAATATTATTCTTTAATGAAGCAACATAATATTTTTGCCTCCGTATCCTCCATCTTTCTCGCTGTGATTTCCTATCCTATGTAGTTCTCTGCTTAAACGATTGAAGCAAGAGCTGCAAAAGCGTAATGTTGAGTAAGGCATTTTTTGCTATGTAAATTTTTCTCCTGTATTTTGTTCCCACCATATATACGAATTTTTCAAAAGAAATAAAGGTGCATTCTGTATGAGGCGTTTATAAGCGCGCGTGTGTGTTGTGAGCGATGAGAAAATGCTTAGTTAAAAAATAATAGAAAAAAAGTCAATAATCGTCGATTTAAAAAAAAAACATGGGTCATAAGTAAAGTATAGATGCTGTTAAGTGAGAGAAACGCTTGATCCGGACCTTTATTTATTTAAATAATAGTAAAATAACACTGCTCGATTACAATAAAAGTTTCACTGGACAGCATCTCAATAAACATAAAGGGATGAATTCAGTGAATAGCGTCAGTAATATGACACTGCCACTTTGCAATTTATATTGACAATGCGTAGACAAGAACGTTTAACGAAAAGTTCATCTATCTAATATTGCAATCTTCGTGTAGACATATTTTGTTGTCGCTTAGGTCTTAAAGAGGAAGAGAACCTTTTTTGTCTACGTACGATTTGGTCGATATTAATGCGACCCGAACTGGAAAATATGTTTTTATAAATGGAAAAAGTGTCCGATCTATATCTGAACACTTTGGAAAAAGTTGCTTTGTATTGATTTTTATTTGAAAAATTTTGTATTTTGAAGAAAGAAAGAATCAAGCTGTGAAATTGAAGATTCTTTAAGGTGACATTAAGCATTTAATAATTCATTTTTATAAGTGTTTAGTGAATGTATTCACTAATTCACAAATAAATGTAAAAATTAAACGAGCTATTTTTAAAAAAGTTTAAATTTTAAATTTAAATAGTTAAATAGAATAAAATTGTATAAAGTCTAGATAAATTAGAAAACTTTTTGCTGACTCAGCTTTAGAAATAAGAATTACTTTGTATAAAGTAATCTTATAATTTTTTGGACTAAAACTTATAATGCTTATAGCCTAATAACGTATATTTTAACATGAGTAATGTTATCTTATACTCTAGTTTTTACAATTATATTATTGTACACTAGTCGCCATTAAAGTTATCTTTAATTTTATAGCAATAACTATTTTTTACTTTCTTTTAGTACTTCGTTAAATTAGTTAAAAGTGATTAAAGAGTTGATACACTTTTATTGATTTTGAAAATACTTAATACGCTTGAGACGATTGAACAAAAAATATTTCATTGACTGATAAAAGTTAAGTTTCTCATAGAGAAACAGAAAATGTAGGAAAAAACTCCAAGAGTGAAGAAAAGTTTGCACTACATGATACATAAAAATAGAAAGAAAACCAAGAAAAAAGTCGCACGCTGAACAGCGGCGACTTTGCGTCGACAAAGTGAAAAAAAATGTTTTTAAGTAACTGTGATTTTTCAAATGTTTTATATTGAATATAAATATATATTATATGTATATTAATTATGAATTTGTATGCATAATTAAAAAAGGATGTTTTTGATGTTCGCGCTCTATTTATACTAAGAAAAGAGGAATGCGAGAGAAAGAGAGAAAGGAAAAAGTAGCTTTTCTAGACTAACATATCGATAACCATAGCTGTGTATTCGTTTTTACGTAAAAAACGAAGGTGGAGCTGAAGAAAAATACATGGAGGAAACGCATAAAAGTTCAGTGGTTGTTGTTTCTTTCTACTTACTTTCCCGACCACGGAAAGAAGAAAAAACTGGACAACCATTGTAGAAGTTGCTTTTATTCTTCAAGCGCAAAATGAGAAAAAGTTAGAAAGGAAAAGTATCTAAATGAATGTCGAAAACAAAAGTTTGTCATTGTTCAATCTTACGACTAAAGCAAATTATTGTTTCCCTATTTTAATACTGATATCCAATGTTTGAGCCAAGAGTTCACAACGTTATTATTTTTTTTAAGGTTGATTGTACTGCGACTAATTGAGATAAGCAGTTGCGAAAAATGTAAGAAACAAAATGCATTGCATATATTATAAATCTTTCTAAAAACAAACTTGTCTTTTTTCTTTTTTTCTTAGTTTTTTCTAAATATAGTCAAAAATAAATGCAATATATTATTTTATTTTAGAATTGTCTGGATCTTTTATAAAATATTTATAACGTTATTGTATACATCTTCTAAAACTTTTAAAGTTTCCGTTACCAATAAGGAGTTATTACTTTACAAAAGTTATAACTTTAAAAAAATGGCTTGTTTAAGCTTTATTGATGTATTATTTCAAGCAAATATTTACGTGTGTTTGTATTATTTAACCGAAATTTATTTAAACCTAATGTTATTGTAAATTGACAGCATGGTACAGTCCAAGTCGAAAAAGATTGAATTTTATTTTCTGCATATTTTTTTATTTTTTGCATTTTCTGTCATTTTGTAATATGCACCTAAAGTAAATTGGTATACCTAATTTTAAATATTAAATCACTTTCAACATGCATAAAATTATAAATAAAAATAAAAATAGCTTTTGATATTAATTGTATCTAGTCTCCTTAAACAATGTAGACAAATAGAATTTACGAATATTTTATTAGTTTCCGAATAATAAATTCAAAATCAATCGAGTAATATTTCGTAGCATAAATAATAAAATTGTCTTAGAGCTTTTGAAAGCATTAACTTTGGCTATTATGGAAGTTATCTAACGTATTTTGAAGAAAAAGTTTTGAATCAAAATTTTACATTTTTCGCTAATTATTTTCCTAATTCTGATTAAATGACCATGTCGCAATAATTATTCAATATTGAAACTGGAACGTGAAGTAGAAAAAAAAATTTACGTTCAGTTTTTTAGTGAGTTGCCATATGCATTCAGGTCAACAGGAACACAACTCAATAACGTTTTTTATTAGCACGGAACTACCATGAATATATTTTATTCTTCAATTGCCCGTATAAAAGCAAACTAGACCGCTCCGCATCTTTTCGTAACAAAACTCGAAATCTAAACTTAAGAAACCCATCTGAAATAAAAACAGATCAGTTCTTTTCGAAAATAAAATTATTAAATACACTAGGTTTAGTATTTTAAATAATTCTGGTTCTATACAAAAATTTAACAACGTATGAATGTTGAAGCTAGGATGAAAAAACTCGAGAAAGCTACATTAACACTTTATTTAAGCTTCTGTATAAATCACTAAGAGATTTAAATTCTACGAGAATTTCGAGGAGATGAGAGAATGGAACGTACTGGCCAGAAGGGACGAGATGTACGGGAAAGAGATTTCAACGAGGCTTTAAGGATCGATTTCTGATACCTAAAAATGAAATCAAGTACCCATAACTTATACACATATTTGTATCAAAGAGGTCCTTCTTTCTGAAATATTAGCTAAAAATTATGTCTTTTTTATACCAATTAAACATAATATAGAAACTTTACGAAAATTTTGTAAAATTAATAATTTAAGTAGAATACAAATTTTTAATTACTCTATTATACTATAAAAAGTTTGAAATTGTGCGTTTTATGTAAATTAATGCAGAATACAAACAGCTTTTACCTTTAATTTACACTAATTTGGCAAAATGTGTAATCAAGTTTAATTCCATAGTAAAGTGTTCTTTATTAAACATAAAGTTACGCAATATTTGTATATTTGATTTTTCTAGTTTCCATTTAACAGTTATTGTATTAATTGCTTATAACTTTCAGAATAATCAATATTTTTTAACGGATCAAAGCTTAAATTAAATCTTTTTTCGCCGCGTTTATAGTCTTTTGTGGTGTTTAAACGATAATATCAGAACGTTATGACCGATAAAAGAGACATCACTTTTCAAGAAAATCACATTTTTGAGATTAGATGGGTCATATCTCTGGCTGGGTTGATGGAACTATACGGGTACTAAAGTTCATTTTTAGGTGTTGGAAAATCGACCCTCAAAGCCTCCTTGAAATTCTTTTCCCACAAACTCTAGCTGCTTTTTGTGAGTATGTAATAAATTGGGAAAATTTTATTTGCAAAGGTGTCAAGAGATTTCCATAAGAAATATTTAAAAAGTACAGATTATTTGCTTTTAATCAGATTTTGTATTTTCTTCGCATTAAAAATATTTTTTTTTATGGGAGCATAAAAAGGGCAAGGAAATAAATTTTTAATTTAATAGTATTTTTTACATTCTTTTTATTACAGAACTAAATAAGCCATTACGAAGGTTCTATACGGTTGCGCGTTTCTTTATCTCTCATATGAAACTTGCTATTTCATTTTTACACCTTATAATGGCTTTATAATAACCCTATTACTTGCTTTATTACAGATATTTATATTATGCTATATGTTTTCAATAAAAAGTTTAATAAATTACTTTGATTGATTTTCTTTCGGAAAGTTTATTATTTAAGAATATTATAAAATTAAAAAATTATACAAAGTTTGTAGTTGGATTATTCTAGATATCAAAAATCAATCGTCTATTTTGTATTTAAGAGACAATAAGAAGCGTAAAGATCAAAACATTAAATTTTAAAATTTAAACAAAATTATTAAATAGAGATTTTAGATTATTATACAATTAATATTAATGTAAATAAAAAGCTTTACTTTTGAAGAATAGACTAAGTACAAGCTTTCATTATTTTAAAAATTTTGATATTTCGTTCTGGCCAGATAAAATCTAAGTAGACTTTTCAATTTCATTGGTAAAAAGAAAACAGAATTTTTACTTAAATAACTGATAAACCTTCGACGTGTAAAAATACAAAATTTACGCAAAACATAAATATTGCACACAAACACATACCCTCAAAAGCCTTCCAAAACGAAAAATAAAAACAACACATACACACCTACAAAGCGTAAAAACAAAAAAACCAGCCCAACAACCAAAATTTCAGCCGACCCATCGCAACAAGTGTCCTCACCCAGCTCCACAATATCCAGCCCGACTCCCAATCAACAAGTGCAATGTCCCCCTGATGCAAAGTCCGCGAAGGTTAGACCGATCGATCGGCCGATCTCGACCTTAAAGCCTGACATAGGCGCTACTGTTTTGCCGGCGGCCTGCTAAGTCGTGACCGGCCATTCAACAAAAGCGCGAGCTTCTGCCCCGATCGATACGATTCCGCCTCTACCTCTATTTATTCAACGCGCGAGGCTATACTTCCTATTTCTGTTCTTTCTTCGAGCGAACTTGACGGATGGCTATGCTCGCTTTATATACACGTGTATCTCTCGCGTTTACGATTGTTTATTTTTAAACGGACATAATCATTCATTTCTTGTTAAACTTTCTACTGGACTTAGATGGCTTTCTATATTTATTGCTCGAGCTATATGCGCAGCTGGAATCACGAGTTTTATTGTATTAAACTACTGCTCTTTGATACTTTGTTGAATTACGGCTCGTTCTCTTAAGAGCATAATTTCGGTATTTTTCAAATAAGATACGAACGCTGAGATATTGATTTATTAGCGTCGAATTTATAATCCTCGTTCATAAACACGCTGAACTGTCAGAAATAATATGACGAGATATTGCCGATAATTTACGCTGCTAATAAATCGATTGATTTACTTATATACGTACGGGCTGAACTGTTATTCCCCAACGATTATATCTGGCGTTCTACCTTTTGGACTTTTATTGCCTACCTGCGTCATTTATATGTAGCTATACGTGAAATATAGCGCCTCGCGACAGGGTTTACTTTTATCATGCGAGCATTTATTTAGCAGTTCGTGACTGAATTTCACGAATTTACGTATACGGACAATTAAAGGAGAAAAAGTTGGAAGCAGCTTTTGGAATGTCGGTATGATGTGTCACTTTTTTTCAATCTCTAAATAATGGATCGCGTTTAATGGATGAATTTGAATTCAGTTTCAAATATCGCGAGATTCGCAAGTTGCGCGAAAAAGAGAAATTTGCCCTAGGACGTATTTAGAGTCATGGAAATAATAATTCAAACATACTTGTGCGTGACGATTCTAGCGTTATTAACTTTAAAACCAAGGGCTTCCAAAGATAATGAGATTCTATATACCTTAAAGCATTCGTTGATATTCAGATTATATATTAATAGAAAAAATAGAGTTTTAAGCGGTGCAGTACTTGTCTTTGCATTTTTTATGCGTTCGTATATACACTATTAAAATATAAATTTCTCGCGTTTAATTTTACCAGTAGTGCATTTATACTCGACATTTTAATAATAAATACGATATGACGATAAAAATGTAATTACTTTTCTATTTTTAGCCGTACATTTCTTGCTCTGGCGAATAATCCAAAGCAGTTTTAACATTTTTTTAAATATAATATATAGTAATTTACGTTCAAGCTCAAGGTTAGCTTCGACAAATCTGCAGAGCTGGCATTAAAAGTGGAAAAGCTTTTTCGATTCGTGCAAAGTGCAAAGCAACCTTCGAATTTTTGGAAAGTACATATATCCGCCCTTTGTCGTGAGTTATATTAACAGTCAGCGTGACTCGATAAAATCCGAAAAAGCATGCATATATTTTTATCCCGAATTTAGTTTAGGTCATTCCAATGATTTAGGAACTGAAACTTACGGTTATCTATTTTTACGACACTTTTTTCGCTTTCTACGCTTAGAGTGCTTTTAATTTCGTAGGTCATTATGGAAAACCGCTCAAGTCCGTAAACATCTTTGCTTCATATTTTACGTACTCGACTGGCGAGAGTTTGATAGTATCAACTTTGTATTTTCTTCTTTATTTAGGAAAACTTTTTAATTAGTAGAAAAACGTTGCCTAAGGTATTAAAAGTTTACCTCGAAACTTGCAATATGAAATTGATGCTGCTTTACGAGTTTGTTTGCGAATTTCTAGACAGAAATAAAGTAATAAGTAATTGCGCTCTTTTGGCGAACTTTTCTTTTATAAATGACTGTGGCTCGCATCTCTTTTTTATAATAAAATAATTTGATTTTTACTTTTAACAAATCTTTACGTTCATAATTTTTCAGTATAAACTTGTTTAAATTCTGTTGATTAATTTGACGTGTATATAGCAATTTTTTTTCTTTTAATTTATAAAAGTCTGCTTTGACATTCTACTGTCACAGGAAAGATAGATTGATTTATTGCAAGAATAGATGATAATTAAAAAAAGTTTGAGGAACATTGTAGAAAAAAATTTCCCTGCTCTAGTCGTAAGTGAAAAACTCTCCTTAATCTTCGGCTGGTTAGGGAGGGGTTCCCAGATAGAATATAGGCAAAGGTTTTTTTATATATGAATTTGCCAAGAAAAAAAAGACTTCTAAAAATATAAATATAAAGTGAAAGCGTTACAAACTTTTTAAATAATTTAAAAAGAAATTGGAAGCATAGTCCTTGGCAGAAATACGGTCATTTTAGGTTAATAATGAAAAATATTTGTCGCATTGTTTAGTCATTTACCAAATATTATATGCGACTTATCTCAAAATATTTTTGCAAAGTGTCAAAAATTTATTGTCAATAAGTTGAAAGTGCCAAAATGCCAAGAATCAATTAATTAATTAAAATACTTTTTCCTTATTTTCAAACAGAATTTGATTTTTCTATTTAAAAAAATAATACTTTTTAACGAGTTTAGTTTAGGGACTGAACAATCTGTTTGAATGAACATACATACACGCGTAAGTAGAAAAAGCCGAGTGTGGCTAGACAGTGTGATTTTCCTTAAACGTTGTGTTAAGATTTAATAAAAATATTATTTCAAATCTAATCGTTACATAAAGTATATAAAAGAAATAATAAGTAATTATTATAATTAAAAAGAAAATATGTTACTATATTTGTAAAATAATTAATATAAAAAAGGTTATGACGTATTGCTGAAAGGAATAGAAACAGATAAAATATGATTAATTTCTGGTCGTTACAATGGTCGCTGGTAAAAATAAAATACTTATTAAGCCAGAATAAACAGCGGCAGCTAATCAACGATCGTTCATGCGATCTGAGCAAAAGTAATAAGGTAGTACGAAAATGACTTTCCTATCAAAGCTCAATTTCAACAAAAAACTCAAAAAAAAGGTTAACAGAAAAAAAATTGCGTTTAAAAATAAAAACTAAACCTCCGTTTCCCAAACCGGGTCTAGAAAGCACATTGGCAGGAGGCCTGCAGGGGTGCAGGCCGAGTGCAGCCGTGCCAGCCGCTCCGTACACACATATCCACTGGTGCGCTTGCCACTCCCTCTGCGCGTCCGCTCACGAAAGAGAGAGAGAGAGAGAAAGCTATAGCCGAGTCGAGTAGAGAGGGCCGCTGTCGGATATAGAGCGCAGTGCTCGCGCGGCGCCGCGTCAACAAAGTCTGCCCCGCAGTCGCCCCCGAGCCGCGCTCGGCTCTCTCTCTCTCTCTCCCCGTGGCAGTCCTCCCCGAGCCAGCTTTCCGCCCGTCATCGCCAGCGAGGAACGATGCGGCACTGCTTCCAGCATCGGCAGCACCTCCACCTGCAGCTCCAGCACTCCCCGAGCCAAGGGACAAGACCTGCAGTCGGCCTTGAAGTAAGTCTCCCGGGGGTAGCGGGCTCTACGGCCGTCGATCGATCTGCGCTCCTCTCTCGAGCTAGCTCCCTCTTTCCGTGTATACGAGGCCGCCGCCGGTTTTTCTACGCGCGCGCTATCTCGCTCTACTCGCTGCATCGTAGATTTTTACGCGACTGCGGGCCATGCGATAGTTGCGAGCACCGAGGTTCGACATAGATGAGATTATGTGCTTTTGAGGCTTGGTTCTTGGGTTTTGAGAGTAGAGTTTTTGGACTAGGTAGTGCAAGTGGGACTGCTTGCTTTGGGAGAATGCACAATATGTTGCAATTTTGGAGTGAAGCTTTTGATTGAGGCAGAATTTTTTAATTTTAGCTGAATGAATTTATTGACGCGTTCGTCGTTTGTTTACGTTCGTTTTTAGTTGAAATATTGTGCAAAAATACTAAAGTTTAATTCTAGAATATTAAAGAAATTTATTTTTAGTTATTGCTGCAAACGTTCTTCTAAAGATTAATAATACATAACACTATATACGATAATACGAGGCAAAAAATAATACAAAATCGCGGACAATGAGAGCGAATAAAAGAAAGATAAAGCAAATCTCTGGAGCAGCTCCAGATTACAAGGGTTTACCCTTTTATCTCCTAAGGTTAAGCTACAATAATTTAAAAAGAAAAAAGTATTATCTGAGCAAAAAAAGAAAGCTGATCAATTAATACAAACCTAGCTGAAAGTATACACTTCACACACTGCCGGCAATACGCTTTTTGATACGCATCAGCGCATCCGTCAAGTAGAGCGCTTCCCTACTTTGTGTGCCTGTGTTCGTCTAATAACAAACATATCAATTTATAAATGTACTTTTCGCGCTATCTAATCGCGATCGCTATTATTTTTTCCATTTTATCCCGAGAGTGAACATAATTTGTCATTTGTGAAATGTAATGTCGGGGCGGTGCGAGCTACGCGTAGCTTTTCTAGGTTAGTTTTGCAGTGGCTACGATGCTTCCACGACATCCTTTAATGTTTGATTTTAGCGATAAGTTAAGAATGTTTATCTAACTTTTCTAGATAATAGTAAGATTGTTGTGTTTCTATAACGTCTTTTTATTGAAATTTACGTTGCTTTATTCCCCTTAATATTTAGAACATCAAAGGCTTTAAAATATAAAAGTAAATTTTTACGCGGATATAAGTATCATAAAAACTAAGAATTTTTGCACACGTCAAATATTTGGCCCTAAAAAACTAAACTCCGTTTATTTATGTTTACGATAAAAGTTTATACGAGGAAACAATTTATAACTTACTTGCAAGTTCTAATTTTATGAATTATTAGGCTACCTGTACTAAAAAAAACTTACTCTATACGAAGTTGGACGATATAGTCTTACCACTAACACTTCTTTATTACTTTTTTCCAATGTTATTAGAGATAAAATCTATTGATTCTCCAACCGATGAATGGGAGAAATAAAATAAAGTATATAATTTTTTTTTTTACTTTTATTGAAAGAAAAATGCTTAAATTATATTAGGACGAAAAATATTTCATGCTCTAGAAAAACTCATATAACTATAAGTTACTGAAAGTTCAATAATTTCAAAAAGGCTCAAAGTTTATCTTCTTTTATACATCTGAAAGGCAATTTAGTTAAAAGTTCTGCGTCAAAGAAAGGCTGCTTGATTAATCTAATAATAGATCATATATATTATTAATATGTGTACACGTATTTAATGACTCAAGTGACTTTATGAAAAATATTTAATTTGTAATATTCATAAAATGTAAAAAATAATATTTATAACTTCCATTTATAATTTTAGTTAAAATTATATTAAATGAAAATTATACAAACAATTTTAATCAATTAAAAAATATATATAACTATCTAATAAATACTAAATGTAAAATATAAAATTGTGTTTGTAAAATACTTATGACAGTTTATTTAACATTTATTAAATGAGTAAATCTTTTAACACCTAAATAAAAATGCAAGATTTTTTCATAAATATATTTGTAAGATAAAAATATTTTCTGGTACAGAACGTGTTATTATTTTCTCGATAAACTAAAAATAAATAGCGTGTTACCTTTGAAAATTACAATTAAAACCTAAGTTAGAAATGTCGTTAAAATAAAAAAAATGATGAGTTAAGTCTTAAATACGAACTTGATATAAAACTGTCAAAATTTGGCTATATTAATATGCTTTCTATTTTCTATCTTTTATCGATTTTAACGATCACTGAGTCATGGAATATTGATTTGAGTGATTTGCATAATTTTTTTTATTGATAGCCGTTGAAAAGTACCTAATAAATATTTAGATGCCCTACATTTGCCAATGCTTCGTTTATTTATTTAATAAAAGTTTAGAAAACTATATTTTAATTTATTTTTAATAGCTAACAAGAAAAAGTAGTATTAAGTGGAGTAAAGTTATATTCAGAACGCTAAGCCCCCTAACATAAAAAATTTGTAGGCACTTTGAAGAAATATTATAAAATATAAAAAAACTATACATTTATAAAAAAAAATGTAATTTGTTAATAATATTAATAATTTTACACAAATTTACGTATAAAGTAAATAAGTAAGTGATGAAGTATAGTATAGTTATATGTCTTTATCTTGATATATAAATAAATAATTTTATGAAGCAATGTTTAGTCATTTATTATAAATATCTTGAATTCGTAAAATCAATAAAAAAGTGAAACCCACAAATTAAGTTTAAAATACATTGAAGCAACTTTCTTTTGCTTTAATGTATTATTAAGTTAAAGTGGTACAAATTTTTGTTTAATTTACGATAAAGTATAAAAGTTTTCGAAATTTTCCAATTGATTAAACTGAAATTAGATATATGGCTTATCTGTCAGTGACAGTTTGAAAAATGCATTTAATCGCGTCTTATACTTCATGCCAAACTTTTCTGCTATTTCAATTTTCTCTCTAAAACGAGATTCATTTCACAAAATTATAAGATTTA
Source organism: Eupelmus urozonus (assembly GCA_900480035.1). Lineage (NCBI taxonomy): Eukaryota > Metazoa > Arthropoda > Insecta > Hymenoptera > Eupelmidae > Eupelmus > Eupelmus urozonus. Next base: position 23,858 of record UELX01001026.1, read on the forward strand.
TTCAGTTGCATAATCCTATTGTAAAAATCAAGCAATTCAATAATCAAACATTATCACATAAATAAACAGTGCCAATCAATACTATAAACAAACAAAAATAAAAACTGAACAATCAGCATCTTCCTAACAGTACAAACCAGAGCAGCTCACAAATTACGCAAACAATCGAAAAAAAAAGTCAAGCAACAAATAAATCAGCGCAAATTAACTTTTTCAAGCCTATCACTTGGCCTTCCAAAGTACGGCAGCAGCGCCTATATCAGCATCGATCGCAATATCGTCGCTCTGACTTCCTCTCCTCCGGCTAATAAAACATCGTCGTCCCTCTTCTAATTGAACGGCACGCGAGAGCCAGTCGGAGGCAAAAACGTCGCCGTAATGGTTTTCTGGGGGAAATATACGTGCAACACAGCGGCCTCCTCTAGCTGCACGCTTTCCTTTGTCGCGTATATATTGAGGCCGGCCGGAAATTTAGCTAGCTTTCGGGACTGATTGAAGCGAGCGCGTTCTGCACTTAACGAGATGTCGTCGGGGGGGATAACAGCTTTTAACTGCTAATATTTTCATCTGACTTTCGTTTCCATCTCGTTTCCCGATCAGTGGAATCTTCGGATTTTCGAGTTTGTAAAAAGTAATCGTAAAGAAATTTTTATAAATAAATTAAACGTTTATTGAAGACAAAATTTTACGAGTGTTTAAGATAAACAAACATGATTTACAGTATTAATAAATCAAATTTAAGTGTTTTAAAAATTTATACGTCTATCAAAAATCGTTAGATAAGATACTGTTAATATTTACTCTAAGATAAACTTGCAAAAATTGATTGAGCTCTATCAATGCGTAAATACTACATTGAACGACTGTCAGAAGTTTATCGAGCAGCACTTTACAAAGTGATTCATATTTTTAATAATAAAAGAAAAGTTCAATAAATCTGACATAAACCAGCGACTGTAATGAACGAGACATTTCCAAATAAACTGGGATTAAGCAAAGACCCAGCAAAGACAGCACGCCACAATAAATCCGAGAATTCTCACACGCGGCAGAAATAAAAGCTCTTTTTGCGGGCTTTCAATTTACCGGCGCCTAGCCCCAAATGGAAATAAACTGCGTAAATACGGCCGAAAAGGTGTACATTATGCATATCCACGAATTTTCCGCACCGTAAAGCAAAAAAAATCAGCGCGGTCAAAGGGTAGGGCGAGAAAGACGCGCGAGCTTGCAGAGCTTTTGGCATGTGTATGCGATAATGGGAAAAAGGCGGAGTGCCACGTGCGGATTGTTTGCAAGGGGGGGACGAGCGAAAGGCTGGGTAATGGGAGGATGAGTCATTTGGGAGTGAGGATGTGGGCACGTTTGCGGAAGGTGATGGCCCCGATTGTCACGGAAGTGATTTTCAGCCTACTGGAAAATTTCTTGGAGATTAGAGCGGCTGATGGGACGCGGGGCTTTCTTCTGCGGGTATTGGTCTATTACTTTGAATGCGGGGGATTAGTTTACGAGATGCGATATATTGCTTTTATTATGGCTATTAGTGATAATATTTTCTTTTATCGCTAATCAAATTTGCTAAAAATAGACTGTTTAACTTTTAACTCAATCAATGATTTTGAGAAAAGAATTTTTAATTTAATTAAGTCTATTTATTCCGGTTCATATATTTGTAAATTATTTAACTGAAATAGAAAATCATTTTGAAATAATACGAAAGGGATATAAAAGTCGGTAGATAAAATTAAAGCAACGCAAAACCCTTTCAATTAACGACGATTATTTCATCAAATCATTTTTTGGTACGTTGTAATCAAATAAAAATCTATAACTTACTAATATCGTTATATTTCACCAAAACATAAAATTTAATACGAAAATTGAATCTCTCCAATCGCCGATACCAACGAGAGTTTTACGTTGTGTTAATAAGGAATACCGGATACAATCACATATTCATCATTCGACTGATCAATTACCAACCTTATATAATATAAACGAGCTCAGACCGAGTGTCATAAAGTCACCTCCCCGCTAGGCAAGAAAAATACCGGTAGTTACATTATTAAAACGAATGAAAGCGCTTAGCACCCCATTCTCCCAAAGCCATCAAGTCTCATTAAAGATACACAAATGAAGAGGCGCCTAACTCTGCATAAAGACTCGCTCTCTCTTCCCACACAAGGATATGTCTATCCCCGTGAAAAAAGCAAGCCGCACGCACAAACGGACGCCTGGACGAGTGCGTCGACGGATGTAGGTCACGAGGGGTTGCCTCTCTGTCGCTCTCTGTTTTTTTCACTGCGCGCGCGCGCTTCCTCGTCAAGCGCATGGTTGTACGCATGAGTGGCTAAGTCGAAAAAGAGCGCGAGGGTTAGAGAGCTATGAAAATAGACGTGGGGCCGGGTTTGTAACCGGTTTTCCGTCTGTGTTGTAATAGGGCTTCCGACGACTTTTCATGAAGCTTGCGAGTCTTGTTCGCAGGGCTTACTTCCGTGTGATCTTTCTTTTTCTGCGTGAATGGCGGGCGGGTAGTTTTTTATTGCGCGTGTCTAGGAAATGAGTGAGGGTAGAGTGGAGAAAAAGCGGATAGTTTTTTTTTGGGAGTATTAAACGCATAAATATGTTTTTTTTAGCAAATTTTCAAGTTTTGTTGTAAAAAGGATTAAAATATAGCGTGTATGAGTAAATGGGGAGCGGGAGGAAAAAAGTAAACATAACCTATTATTTCTTTATTTTTTGATACACTCACGTTTGAATAAAAAATTATGCTACATGCCTCATATCCCGTTGTGCACGTTGTAGAAAAAATACGGTTCGATACTAGCTAGTTCACCTTTTTGTTCTAGAACAAAAAGGTGATTTCAAACTTGCGAGGCTTTTTCATCCTTGTTTCGATAGGATACCAACAACCATGCGTGGTTAAAATCACTATCTCGCAATAGTAACGAAATATACTATTATGTTATTAGAAGTGCGTCAAAAAGTCACTTACTATTAGTACACTAAAATATACGCGATAAGACGAGTTTAGTATGCATATAATTATCAAAAAGAATTTTTATTTTAATTAAAAAAAACATAGCAACTATTTACCCCTTTACTATTCTTCTCCCTTCATTTAGATAATACATCCGATATTATCAATACAAAAATTATTATACTCCCTAAAAATTAAAATGTAAATATATATCTTAAAATTTTCTCCTTAGTGCCCTGGTAGAAATTTCCCCAATAAAATTTGCCAAGTGTTTAAAACTGGGCTAATGGATGTCTAATTCTTCACAGTTGGCCATTCGCTAGCCAAAAAATGGGGAACGTTTCTACCAGGATGAAATTTACTTATGATAATACGTAAAAAAAACATTTGACTTTTTAGAAAGTAACTTAAACTAATCGTTTTAAACATTGTATCAATAAAGTATAAACTAAATCCATCAGCGTCAGAATAGCAATAAAACTATCACCAGCATAATTCACCGAACCCCTTCCAAGATCCAACATTCCTAAAAACCATTCGATTGTTCCGAATCAAAGCACTCCCAACTCTTCGAAAACCCCACGGTGCGCCATAAATCCCAAAATCCATTAAAAAGCCCGAGCTGCAATTCTTCCAAAATTTTATAAATCCATTAAAGTAATTTCCATCTCCAGAAAAGCCATAAATCCCAAGCCGAAAGAAGCACGCGAAAATGCAAGGAACAGACATTACGTCTGCGGGCCAAGAATAAACGAGGAACCAAGTTGAAAACAACTTTACGTAAACGCAATCGCAACACTGTCGCCTGAAATAATGACTGCTCCACTGTCCGACGCGCGGCTCCCGCCCGGCTTTTACTACTTGGACCCTTTAACCGAGCGACACTTTGCTATACTCGAATAGCCGTTCAGTCAAAATAACTTCCGCGAGCGTCGTCCTGTTAAATATTAAGGGCGTTCATTGAAACATCGATTTTCCCGGAAGGATAAGTTCTAAGCGCGCGAAGTTGCTTCAATATGATTCTGAATAAAAGCTTCACGTGAATTTCAATAAACCCGTAACTATTAACGTTACTCCAGCACTTTTTGTGTCCAAATGATTTCTAAGCAACAAATAGATCCTAAAGACAGCAGGGCATGAAAATCGGTCAAACGTCGGTTAGCAGCCGACGGCATAAGTAAATTCGTCTGGGAGCTTTAAAAATCGGTCGGAAAATTCAGGCACACTCCGGCATGTATTGTAGTAAGGTATATATAGAGCGAGAGCGAGAGAGAGAGGGAGAGAGAAGCCGCTCGCCTTCGATCCTTGCAGCTGCGCGCAAAGTCCTGCGCGCGCGAGAAAGACGGCCAAGAGCGAGAGAGGGAAAACAAACACAACGGAGTGGGAGTAAGCAGGCTTAGGGGCTCTTCACACTGTCGGCTTTTGGGGAGCTGTCAGATGTTCTTTGCCGGGGGCAGGATTTTATAAGGCATATGGGATTTTTCACTTTTTCCTGGCGTTTTATTGTCTTTTTTTTTTTGAGCTGCTGTGATTTTGAGGCTTTAAATGTAGCGATGGTTTTAACTTTTTTTTTCAATTAAAAAATATTTAAAGTTTAAAAACATTTTGAAAGAATTTTTAAATTAAGTATTGCAAACAATTTGTTTTTTAAAGAGATTATTTTTTTGCAATTATAAAATTTTTATAATCTAGGTTAACTGGAGCTTTAATTAAAATTTTATATAGCTTTATGAGCAGTTTAGCCAGCAATTTGATAGATCATAATAGCTTGATAGAATTCAAAGTTTTCAAATCAATGATTAGCAGCGCATTTTGAACAGTACATGGGGTAAAGTTAACTAGGGCAAGATTATTAAATTTCAACCAATATGCAGTGGAGAGAAATTAAATTATTATCAGAATCAAATTTTATTAAATTACTATGCTATCATCAATATTTGCGAGCGCATTACATCACTAATATCTATAATCAATTTCCAAGGTCAGTCTGAATTGAAATACTGTAAAACTTCTATCCATGATTTTTTTATTAACTATCTTACTATTTAAAAGTAAAACAGTCAAGAATAAAAACAATAACATATTAGTATTTATAATAAATAATAATAAATTGAATCGATGATTACGCAGCGCTTAATAATTAAATTAGATATTTAAATAAAATTAGAAATTAGACATGATTAGAAATGTTTTAAAAAATAATCCCAGAAAAGCATATAAATAAAAAAATTTATTATTGTTTGAATAATTTTCTTAATGATTGATGGTTAAAAGAAAATTGTTGATTTACGGAAGGAACTCATACTAAACGTGCCGATAATAATTTTAAACAAATTACATTCACAAATTCGTTGTTTATACTTTCGATAAATACGATTGCGACCTCAAACTATTTGAACTCAGTCCTCACATAAAAAATTGTAAAAAGTGAATCAACCAGCTTGCCAGTCCACAATTGTGAAGCAGCCCTAAGGCCGCAAGCAGCCGCTCGTGCGCGCCGCGAGAGGAAGTCTGACTCGCGGAGGAGGGTGGCAGGCGCCCCCCCTAAAGAGGGGGCAGAGCGCACGAGGAGGCGAACGAAAAAAAGCGAACAGCCCCGGCGAGACACCTGCAGTAGGAGCCTCGGCGCCGGCGAGGCGGCTCTCACTCTCTCATCTACTCGCTCTCTCTTTCTCCTCTATTCTATCCCTCGCGCGCGTAGCATTTCCATAGGAGCCAGCCTATTTCCTCTTTTCCACTGCATATTTCCTTTTTTACAAATCTCGAGTTCGGCTGGAACGCGCGCACTTGACCTTTGTCGTTTTCGCGCCTACGGAAAAGTACCAAAGGGCTTTTCACTCGAGTTGATCAAGTGCAAGTGCGGAGGAGTGTGTGTATATACGCGCGCTGTCGAAAATGTGCTTTTGCGAGGGAGGGAACGAGGCTGCTCGGCTTTTTCGCAGGATACTTTCCACGTGATATACAGGTTGCTGCTTGTTTCGTTTTATTCGATTCGCTGCTCAGGTATTATACTTTTTGTCGTGCTTTTGGTGCTTTATATTTTTTGAAGCACTACGTGTATTTAAAAAGGTTCAATTGTTTAAATTATATTGATAGATATTGAAAATAGCCAATAAACAAGTTATAATTTTTAAAAGGTTCAAATAGATAAATTTATAGCAATTGTTACAACTTGAACTACTTCTTTGCCGTGAAAGTAAATAAATTTGAAGTTTGTATTGACAAAGCTTTTGTCAAAAGAGCGGCTACAATATTTACGGCACAGTTCAAATAATTCGTAGAGCATGTCTGTTTCTTCTAAAATATTTATCCAGCCTTTGTGAACTCGGCAAGAATTCAAAATAAAAAATTCCAACAGAGTCCATAAAACGAAACCTTTATGGGCTCGAGCTGAATAGCCCTGCTATGTGGGAATGTATCAATTTACTATGCACAATAAAGCAATATACATTCCCAGAGTCTTTTTGTCGTCTAAATAATTTTAATAAAATTAAAATTAAATGAGATGGACTAAATGATGTTTTTGCGGCTTTCTACTTAATTTTCAATTAAATGATATTTTTACGTTCTTTTTACATGCTGTTTTATTAAGTTACGAAATTTCATAAAGAATGTACAAGATAAACTATTTTTATTTTCTCAATTAAGTTCAAATATCTAGTTTAACACTGACAAGATACGAGCTTTTAATGAATGAAGCATGACGTCAAAGTAAAATTAGATGCTTGTAACTTTGTCCAATATCTAACTCACTTCTCATGCTTTCTAAATAGTTTTCTTTTAATATAAAATAATAATAGTATTTCACAAATCGAATAAATTAAACAAATGCGAGTAATAAGAAATTAATTACCAATCATTGATTGCATATTTAAAAATAATAAAATTATTGAAAGTTAAAGAATAATTAATTTTTTGAAATGAGTACTTGAGAATCAATAAATATTTAAGCAAAAGTAGGCCTTTGAAATAATTTTTTTAATAAGTATTTTTCAGCGTTATACAAATTATTGGAAGCCGTTAATTAAATTCGTAGAAAAAAGGAAAACGTTAATTGAAAAGAAAACATTTTTTAAAATTGAATCTATGTTATTATTTTACGACGACGTGAATAGCATGTTAAAGTAACCGTGAAATACCTAATAACTCTAATATACGGTTCGCAATGCAGTTAGTATTTTGAAAGTAGATTAGTGCAATTCTCTTAATACTGCAGTAAACTACATTTTTCTTTTTGACAATACAAAAGAAAGTTAAATTTAATAAACGCTTTTAATTAGTTTTATAACACTTGTTTATACTTTTCCAACAATTTGGGTTTCATTTGCTCATAAAACAACAATCTTTTTATCGGATTTTTTATTACTAATTTACTTTATTAAAAATATTAACATTATAATTACTTGAATACTGGTTTTACCACCACAAAACTTTATTTAAAAAAAAAACATGCCCTCAAAAAAGTTAGAACAGTCAAGGGAACGTAAAAATGCAAATTTTAAAAAGCCAGCATATAGGCTTTGTCGTAAAAGTTGTGGCAAACTATATAAACTCACGTCTATTCAGCTTGGCCGCTTAACCCTTTTACACTATTTTTCCTCCCCTCATTCACTATTTCAATAAAAAGTCTAATATATCTGAGCGGTCGAACATGACACCCATGAAAATTCGGGGGTAAACCGAAACGAGCATCAGCCTAGTATAAATAATGCATTTTCCTGCAACTGCGTGTAGTCGTAGGGGGCACGCGATGATCCAGGTGTCGTCGTTGAGGAGCGCCGGTGAAGTCGGGGCTGATTCGGCCAAGCCTAGTAGCAATAACAAATACGAGCGTCTGAGGCGCAAGAGCCTCGCCTTTATCACTGGCCTCTTTAAGCTGAGAAGGCGCAATAATTGTCTGACCGCAGGCATGAAGATCAACGAGGAGCAGCCACAAGCGCAGCAGTTCACGCACCAGTCGCAGACCAACATGCAGCGCCATTCGCCTAGGCTCGAGAATCCAGGTGAATATATGATTTTTACTACTCATGTAATAAAAACCTTATTTACATTTTTTTTTGTTACTTGTACAACTGACGTTAAATTATAAATTAATTTTTAATAGGCAATATTTGTTTAAACAGTGTAACGCAATCTTTATAAAGAATTCAAGAATAAACTGCCTCCGAATTTCCTTGAATGAAATAAAGTACCAATTAATTAATTATTTAGCGAAAAGGTTTTTCATTGCATTCAAAAGTTTGTAGAGAGAAAAATCGATAAAAAACAAGTCTTTGGGGCGTGACCTTTAATATAATACCGCTAAAATTTTATATTACTATGGCTTGTAAATAATGTTTTTTTTTTCTTGCTTATTTAATTACAAGATAAATTTAATTATAAGTATGCACACGTATTTATAGTAATACCACAGAGAAAAATAGTTTTATAGTTTAATATTAACAATAAACTAATAATTAAACAATAATTATAAAAAACAAAAAAGATAACATTTTTTTTTCCTAAATTCCCCAATTAAAACTAATAGGCAAGAAACCCTCTAATTTTTAAAGCAAAGCAACCCCCTCGATTCGCCTATCCCTAAATTGATTAAAAAAACAATAGAGTTGACGCTTTAATTTCAAGCCGAGCTTTACTACGGTCCAAAGTCGCCCTTTTTCACGTACATCCATCTAGCACTCTACCAATAGCCATTCGTTAAGTCTCGCACGATAAATTCAGCAAGCTCCGATCTTAAAAGCGAATCTACCAGAATTCAGAAGTTTCAACGCAGCCAATATCGTGTGTATATAGCCTCTGCTGGCTTAAGCGACGAATTGCGCAACGACGCGTAAATTATCACCCCATCAAACAAAATGAGCCAGTTCAAGTCTCTTTTCACCTCGCGATATCCTCGAGTTTTAATTTCCCGCCGAATTCGTTAACGGAAAATCGATAATTTCTTTAATGTAACTTTCATTAACGCCAGGCAGGGCGGAATTATTATTTAAAACGACTTTTTTTCCCCAACGAGAGCAAAAAGTCGCAGACTTATTTTCCTTTTGACGCAGGTTTATGAAGAAAAAATTGCGTCGCGGTCGTCGAAGCGGCGCTCTTACGGCTGACTGAATAAAAAGCGCGAGGGCTGTATAATTTTTAATCTCGAGTCTTCGGGCTATTTTTAAATCGAAATTTAAAAAGAAATTGAAAAACATTATGGCTTATATAAAATTCGCAGACACGCAATGCTATTTTCGCCTATCAGTCGAAATTGCAGCGTTGAAAATCAATACTGAACCTTATAATCACGCGTATCACAAAGCTAAAATTTTCTCCTATTTGCCAATCGTCGCATAATGGCTATAGATGCAATTGCAAAACGTGCTTAGGCAAAATTTCCGTTTATTGTGCCTTGAAGCGTCAATCAGTAATTTCATTACATTTGGAATAGCTGAAAGCCCGGCGACGGCTAAACGTGCCTTTACGTAATAGAAATGTTTTCTCTTGTTTCAGTATACAAAGTTTAATTACTGCGATTCAATAATTGAGGAGTTATTACGTAACGAAAATTAATCGAGGGTCGGGGAAGTTGCTGCAGCCTGACAAGTACACCTGTGGGTTATAATAATTTAAACATTTATTCGTTTTAGAGAGTTTATTAATTAATTAGTAGCCGGTGTAGAAGCTGTTTTTATGTTAATATTACTGCATTTTCATTCTTTAAAGCTATCGAAATTTTCTTTTAAAATAATAGTTAAATTGAAATTAAATAATGGTATAAGCAATATTAAAAGAAAAAATTAGAATAGATATGAAATCGCGTGTAAATTATTTAATTATTTTATTCATGAACCCTTTACAAGAAGAAAGTCAAGATTTTTGGCTGCTCATGAATATATTAATAAAGCGAAAAAAGAGATACAAAAATTGACTCAATTTCATAAGAGAAAAAAAGTATGAAAAACGTAGCTATCTTATCTACAAAATAAGCTAGTATTAACGTTGAACTTATGTAGATTTTCAAGCGAAGCTACACCCAATTAAATCCTACTTCCATACTCTAAGATAAAAAATTTAATACAACAATAAATTTTTTCATAAAAAGCAGCGTTGATAAAAATAAACGAAACACAAATCGACTTGCGTGATCTTATCAACCAAAAAAGAAACTTTCATTTCACTGAAATGATGTATCGCAAAGTAAATGGACTGTCGGCGTGCTCCGATCTTTAAATACCTTCCAGTCCACGGCTTTCCATGACCTTCGCCACGGGAAAAGTTATCGAACGCGGCGATGCAAATCAATTTTGCATATTTGCGACATTAGAGCCGGCATGAATAATTCCAAAATCGCATGAGGCCGGCCTAATGAAATTAGCACTTTCAAACTTTCCGTTAGTCAGCGCCGTAACTCAGCTCATGTATATATACAACGACGGAACAGTGAAACCCGTTAAAATCCTAATGATCGCGCCATGAAAAGTCAATGGGGCTCGTTAATAACGATCGTGAATACCTAAAAGTTTTATCGAATACTGCGTACACGAGGAGTCGATCAAGACGAACTTTGTACATTCAAATGACAATTTGAGCATGCTTTATCTGTCGTAAAAGTATTGCGCGTTATAGTGTACGTTAAAGTGTAATTACAGCGTTTATTAGAGGAGGTTTCGTGCAGATGAGTTTTTCTGATATATGGTTCAATTTGCTAGCTTTCTTTATTTTAGAGAAACAGGTACGGATTTTTATGGCTTGTTTGCAAAAATTAAACGTTCGGTGGAAATTCCCAAGCCCTCGGGTAATTTTAGGACAAGCACTAATATACATTGTTCGCGATCTTAATGTTAAATCTGATCTTTGGATAATTACTGTTATGACTCTCAGAGCTGTTTACAAGAGATAAATTTCAAGCATTTTACGTTAACCGAAACAAACAGACTTAAACACACAGATTAATAAAGCAAATGCTTACGATATGCATTATTGATTATCCGCTCTACAATTCAAATTCCAAACAATCTTTAATTAACCCTCAAATCCTTAAAAAAAATCAATTAAAAAACATCAGCAACAAAAAGCATCCATCAGCAGAAACGCCGAGCGATCCCAAAATTCAAATCTCGCCTTGGAAAAGCGATGACACTGCAATCGTCCCGCGCAAAAGCCAAGGCTAATAAATTCATCCAGCCCTCACAATCCTCTCCCTCTCGCTCTCCGTCGACTTTTCATTTTAAATCTCACCGCGACGTCCTTCGGCCCGACGTTTCAATCCTGCAGGATCAATGCACGCGTCGTCGTCCGCTCGCTTTTTTATTCTCTCCGAGACTGGAATTACGCGAGCTGTAATCGAGCAGACTTGGCCGCTGGGGGGGATGATTTATGAAATATTATTGACTTTTTGAGTGGGGCTTGGACCGCGGAGCTAAGAGTCGAGGGTGGTTATTGAGTTTTTTCGACTGCGATTCGCTTACGGGTTAGAGCTTACGCTGAGTCGGAGGCTTTGAATGTGAAAAGTTCGACGTTATATATTGCCCGTGCGGACGCGGTCGAAATTTAGCGGGTTCTTTTCTGCCCCGGGTGTAGCTCGAGACCTTAGAAAAGTTTTTGAAAAATATTAAATATGATTTATTCGTGGCTGCGTTTGATATATGTCTAATGTTGCGGAAAGTTTTGACGGACTGTGATATTAATAAATATAAATATTCGTGAAATTTGTTGATAGTTTTTTACTTTATTTTATTAAACAATGCTATAAAAATACTTTCTTTACTTTAAAAAGATGAAAAGAATACAAAATTCAATGAATAACCAAAATTATAGGTCAAAGTTCAAAAATGTAGATTCTAAGCATAGAATGCAGCACGCCGTAGTAGAAATGGCCGGGTACGGTCAGACGCGCGCCTACGTAAAGATTATACAGCTCTGCCCTCGCCACGCAAGGACATGAACTCTGACATTGAGATTTCCACGTTACAAGCAACATTATCAATAAACGTCAATAGAACTTAATTAAAATTTCATTAAAATATAAACTATCAATACCCCCGGCAGCTTACTTTATTTCACTAATCTACTCGAACCCTTCAACTTAATAACATTAAAAGAGAAAATCGAGGCGACGCTTAGTGCCCTCCACCCTAACCCCAAGCACCTAACCGTGATTTAATCGCAGGAGCATTTTCCATGTCTCCAGCGGGCGGCGTAGCGACGGCTGCCGTCTGCCGGCCTCGCTCGGGCCTACATCATCATCATCATCATCAGGATAATCATCAGGAGAACGGCAATAACAATAGCGAGGATAACAACGGCAGCGTGTCGAGGATCCCGTCGAGTCTGAGCGTGACGGCGGTTGACGTGGCGGTGGCCTGCAGGCAGGCCGCGGCCGGACGTCCCCAGGTGGCGCCTTCGCCCTCCCACTCGGTCCTTACCCTCACGCCCGGGCGCACTCGGAACATAGACCAGGACATGGAGGCGCTCAGGCTCAGTCGGCAGGATAATCCCTACTTGCAGGTGAGCGTTGCTTTTATTTTTTTCATTTTGAGGGGGGATTAACAATTTTTAAGGTTATGCGACCAGACAAGTGCGCTAGTATAGGTATATTCTTCTAAATTTATATTTGTTAAAATAATCATTATTTATTTTTTAAACTGTTAGATTAATCCATATTTTAATGTTCTAAGATCAATTTCGTAAAAATAGATAAAATTCCAGAAATTTTTCTAAATAATTAAAAAAGGAGTCGAACAGTCCCTTTATAAAATATAGGTCCGACATTTCCTTTTATCAAAATCATTCACATTCTTTCGATTCTCCACTCTCTTACAAAAAAGAAGAAAAAAATACTCGCAGCACAATAATAGATATCTAGAGAGTGAATTGCCATGAGGGTGGTCAGGAGTGTCAGGAGGAACTTTATTGAGAGCCGGAATTAGGTTATGACACACATTAGCCGTTTCAATATCAGAGACAAAGATAGGAGCGAGCTAGAGGCGGGGGTGGAGTGCTTTGGGAATCAACGAGTGAATGGTGAAAGCCGCTCCATTGTCGTGCTCACATCTTCGTAGCGCGCGCTCTATCTACCTACACTCGATATACATTACTTGCTCTCATGCCTAATGCAGCCTCGGCACGTGTATTATAAATGCAATTAAGCCAGACACTGGCACTCTATATTGGCTCGGAGGAGCCGTAATCGGCTTTTAGGCCGGCTATGCTCGTTCGCCAAGGATTATCGGGCACCAAAAATTATAATCTCCAATTTTAAACAGTTACCTCTGATGAGTTAGTTTTGTCAAAAATTTTATAGAATAAATACATTTTTTAGATATAGCCTAATGGAAAAGTCAAGTGTTGTCTATTATTTATAGAAAAATTTCAAAGGTTTACTTCATTGTTATAAAAGCATACAGCATATCACACTTAATTCGAAAGCTTTACAAAAGTTTAAAAACAAATATTTTGACTACTTTGAAAAAACACTTTGTAGCACTTTGGAATATTTTTCAAAAATTACTTGTACGCACGAGTTTATTTGTTTTATGACTATTCACATTAAATTTCGATTACATCTTCCATACTTATTCGTTTGCCCAGATTCCTTTCAAACATTTCAAACAAACTGCAAAAAGACGATTAAACTTTGATATCGAATTTCGATGCCTTTCTCAAATCACTCGAAAACCAGAAAAATAAAACATAACATTAGCGCGACGGAAAGGAAACCCTACGTACTTACACCTTTCTCAAAGTTTATCCACTCTCAGTGCTCTTTCTTCCCTCCACTTCCAGCCACACTCGCAAGAGAAAGAAAGTTCGCAAAGTGCGTTTCCTCGCAACGCGATCCCAAACAAAATCAGAGCACTCCCTTCCTTCTTCTATTTCTTTATACCAAAGCTCGCCCACATATTTCCGAATAAAAAACTAAGAATAAGGTCGATTAGCTGTGTAACTCTGGATTAGATTTCGAGCCAAAAGAACTTAAATAGCTCCTCGTGTTTTTTTTCTCTTCTCCCTCCGTGACAACAAAGCCAATAGTTTCTAGTACAAGGCCTATACCTACCTCCCCTGCAGCTAGTATTGACGCTCGGCACAATCCGCGGAAACAATTGGCTCTCGAGCCTGCTTCAATCATGCTATTACCACTGATTCATTAACTTTTGCCTGGCCATTATGTCTTTTCAATGATAAATCACTGCGGGTGGGTTTTGGTGTTGAAAAGTGAACTGTTCTTGTAAGGACAGAATAGATTATAAATATCATTGTGGTGGTAGGTTAGGTTCGAGTTAAGGCCTAGTTAAGAGTTAGTAAATTCCAGTGATTAATTATACTATCAAATTAAATTTTGCAGACTTGGAAAAAAATTGATAAAAAGTTTACTGGAATTAAGTGAAAGCATGCTTTCTTTATCCGTTGTTTAAAGAATATACATTGTGCACACCTGTGTATTCGATAAATCTTAAATTTATCGAAATTTAAACGCGTTTATATAACTCAAAGTAACTTTAACTTTCAAATTGATATATTGCTTATAATAAAATGATAAACAATAATAAATCAATTAATAAGCTTAAATAAATAAAAGATACAACAAGTTCTACATTGCATCTTTAAAATTAAAGAAGATGAGGCATTCTGAAAAATATCGTGACGTCACTGCACGTGCTGCTGCGGTTCTATTCACGAGGCGCGCGATAATGAAGTAACGTCACAAAGAAGTTTAGCCCGGCTCGGCTTAGGTTCTTTCTTTCAGCGCGAACTTCATGAATAATGCCCGCAGGAAAAGCGGAGAGGCATTTACATCTCTCTTTTTTTTTCGAAAAAGCCTTTCACGAACAAATATCATGTTTCCTAAAACTTTTCTGACGTTGAAGAATCGTTAATCATAAACATTAAGTTTTTCAAGTAATAATCTTGAGCAGAATTCAAATTTAACTTGAATTTTAAACGATGCTTAAGGAAATTTTGATTAAACTATTCAAACAGCTTTTCAAAGTTTGAATCTAAAAATTCTGTGGATTTTTTATTTATTAATGATTAACATCATAGCTATCCCTCAAAATTTGATAAATGATTATACTTGAAAGCGAAACATATAGCGTACAATAAGCTCGATTGTACGTATTTGGCGCAGACGCAATTTCATAGCCAGCTGTCAATTAGCCCTTTCCTTCGGCAGCCTTCAAGCTCAGCCAGCTAAAGCAAAGCGCACGATAGCCAAAGCGGGGGCCTTGAAGGGCTTCGATTGCAGAGGCGCGCTGACAAAAAAAGGCTGGAAAAATTTTTGCCCGTTGACAGTTCAAAGTCACGGCGAAATCGTTTGTCAAGGTAGAATGCATTCTTGAGTGTACAATATCACGATACTTTTGACTTTGCTATTATTCGGCATATGAAATGATGATGATATATTCAGCGTATGATTCTGGGATGTGTACAGTTGAATTATATAGTTTATGTAAATCACTTTAACCATTGAATTATTATTCGTACATGTTAAAACTATTTTAATAATTATAAGTTTGTTAATATATTTTAAAAAATTATGACTTCTGAACAATATCTGTATAATTTAAATTTTAATATATATTTCAGGTTTTAGCAAGTAAAGAAAGCCTTATAGAACCAGTAGAAGAATCGGAATCTGACGACGCAATCCTCATGTCACAGGTAAATAAATAAAAATTTTTACAATCGTTTGAAGTTAATTAATAATAATTTTGTTTATAAATCAATTAAAATATAAATGTCTCAAACTATAATTTTATTCTCGTATATTAACCTGAAGCAATTACAATAAAATTAATAATAGAAATTATTAATAGAAATTATTAACGGAAGTCATAAATAAACTCATTCATTTTGTTTTTTTAGGAATTCGGCGATACAGATCCGCTAACCCTGGCCCAGGTCCACGAGCACCTAGTCCGAAGTCCTCCGCCCGCCTCCTGGTCACGCAACCCAATCTTTCACTTTCCTCATCAGGCTCAAGATAGTCCCGGGAGCAAATCCGAGAGTGGCGGCCACTACTGCAGGACTAGCTCACCCAAGTGGATGCTGCACAGGTCCGCAGACGAGCAGCATAAGAGCGAGGGATCCGTGGAGATCAGAGGTGCGTCTTTAGGTATAGAATTTTCTCTCATCATTGTTATACGTATTTTTCAAGTTCTCAGATTTACTCTTCTAAAGATTTTTTTTACATTTTGTCTATTCATTTTTATTTTGCTCGTCGGTAATTATTATTTCATTTGGATAATCTGTTATAAAAATTGAAAAATCAAGTTTGTTATTGAGTTTTCAATTTTTCAAGAATATAAATAATGAAAAATTGAATCGATTACTTTAAAATGAAAACTACTTTTATTCGAAACGACATTTTCAATTTTGCATACAAATGCTTCTGACAATAGCATGCATCGTTTAGGTAGCGCGGAGAACATTATAAGAGAAAAAGAAATCCACCTTGACATTTTCTTTTTCCAAACCCCAACTCAATGCACATAAAAAACTCAATTAATCCTTTCAATCCCAACCTTCTGTTTCTCAGCATAAATAGAGTTCTGTAAATTTTCTCACCTTGAATAATTGCTTTGCGAATTAAAAACTGTTTGCCCCTTAAACTTTGAAAAACCCAATATCGCAAAAAATAATTATACATCATCCCTCTTTAATTCTCCTCTCTCCCAATTAATTCAACCATCGATAAACATGCACATCAACAAAAAAACCTCCAAGCAGGTCCTCGTCCTTCCATCAAAAACGAGCAGCTCGTGACTTTCGCTTAATTCAAGCGTCTGTAGTATCTGCACCCGCGCATTAGCGGGGCAGAAAAGTGCACGTGTGCTCGCGGGGCGGCAATTACGTAAAGCGAATCGCGTCGCGCCCTCGACCTTGCGCGCAGAGCGAAACGCCGGAAAGATGATGATGTAAGGCGCGCGCGCGCGGCGCGGCCGGGCGTTTATCGATTCCCTATATTTTCCAAAGCCGAATATGCATTAATCGCGGAGGAGCGCCGCTTATAGATGATGACGCGCCGCCCCCACCGCCCCCCGACGAGAGTGCTTAGACTCGTGTAACGGCACGTTCGCGGTTGGAAAGCTCGGGTTATTAGGGGGTGGAAGGTTTTGCTGGTGAGGGGGTGGGTGACGGCTGCGACGTGGTAATGAGGGGGAGTGGGTTTTGATTTTCGATTATTTTTATTGTTATCGAATTATATTTTTGTTGACTTAATCGTTCTTATATCACACGGAAAATATTATTGATTAATAACGAACTATATTAATAAAATCAACGTTAGTTATTTATTCTAATTTAGTTATTTAAATGTTTCGGGAGATTTTAGTCTGCGACCACAATTCTTTATGACTGAAAACATTAAAAATTCTAGTCAATATAATTCTGAAATGAGAAGCAATTTAAGGTCTCCTGAAATGCTGACATTTAAATAAATATATTAAAGTTGATTTCGTTCGCTGATGATCAGTAGAATCTTCTATATAAAAAAAATTACTAATTATGATTATATTTTTTAGTTTTTTATTTAATTATTCGAATTTCAGGAATTTGTAAATAAAAATTTTTTCTCTATTTTTGCAATTTTTTTAATTATATTCTTTTGAAAGTGTCCATTTTCATTTTTTTATGGTTGAAGAAATACACTTTTCTCCTTTAAAATGTCCAACGTTTCTTGGTTAACGAGACTATTATATCTTTGTCTGCCTTTTCTGACTTTGTACTTTCTCTATTTTAACTAGATTTTATGATGTGGAAATATAACATTGAAATGCAGTGCAATAATTTAGAAGTTACTCAGAGAAAAATGTTTATTAATAAATTTCTATTAACTATGCTGTTATATCTTTTATAAAAGTGTATTATTTAATTTCTTCTGTTGTAGACAAAGTACTACCATGCGAATTATTGTTATACTTTATGTGACAGAACTTTTTTATAAATGAGTAGTAAATGAAAAAAAAAATAATTATAATAAGAGTTTTAATTTTTTAAAGCAGATCACTTATGCCATATTGCTCTAACTACAATAATGTGTTTACATTTATTAACTGAAATATTAAATTTAATGTTTACTAAAAAATATTTCAATTTTCTTCTTTCCTTATTCTCAAATACTTAAGTTTTTTTAATCATAGTTGTATTGTGAAAACTATTGATGTGGATTTACAACATTTAAACTATGCTGATTTTTGAAATAAAAAATTGTTGAAAATAATAAAAGTTTTTTGCGGTTGTCAATAATTGGAATTATAATAATTTGCGTTGATTCATTTGAATTTTTTAATGTGATAATTCATAGATTTAATTTAATGAACGCGTTTCTTCTTCGGAACTTATTCTAACTGCCATTATTCACTATCGTGAAAAGTCTATCCAGGATACTTCGTACCTAAGAGGAAGTAGAGTTCTAACCCTTTCCGAGTCAATATCTACATGCTTCTCGAACGCTAATGAACAGTATCTCTTACCGCAGTTCTCTAATTTCAAACTATTTGCCGAATTTTATAATATCTTGAATAAACATGCCCCTACCGTTTCGCCATAAAAAGATATTGACTAGAAAAATGTTATGAGAAAAACATAACATTTTAATCCTTTTCTAACGTTTTGCGTTGGTGCTCGAATCTTTTGAATATTAAATAATGGACGTTAATTTAATACAATATAATAAACTTGTCAGATTGAAATGATATATAAGAGTATGGCTTTGCTATCCTTCAACAGCGGAAATGTCAGCTTTTCAAAATAACGAAGGTTAATCTGGCGTTGGCATTTTCCAGCCATAAAACATAAATCAAGCAATCGCCACACAGCCCGGAACTTTGGTTTATCATTAAAGATATTTTGATCAACTTAATGCGCTAGTAAAAATCTGCAATGATTCGCTTCTGATCAAGCAATAAAAACCTCTAACAACTTCCTCCACTGCAGCTTTCCATAATTTATTTTCACCAATCAGCGTCGACATTCTTTATACACCTCAATAAATTCCGCCTCGCGACTGTTTGACTGTTCAGTCCTGAGATTTCCAATGCTGCGTCATCTCAAGCGGGCCGATTCCTCAGGGGAGGGCTGCGCTTGTCTGAAATTGATTTGACGTGCCGGAGCAAGGTTTATTGCACTTGTGCAGCGCGCGCGCGCGGGGGTATTTATTTAGCCGATCGATGCCAGTAAACTTGGGCATTGACAAACAGCGCCTGCCACCTCGAGCGCATTTGCGCGTGTTCTCGCGGTGTTCGGCTTCGCCTGTGCTTTTATTGCTCTCGGGGTTTGGTTTAATTAAGTAAATGGGAGGAGACGGGATGTAGTAAGGGGTTGGGATTTTTTTAGATGTGTGTAGGTTGGAAAGAATGATTGTTTGAGGTGTCACTGGCCCTTTTATTAATGTTGTACCAAGAATGATCGTTAGCTGTATTCTTACTGTGTTGTATAGCACTTTATAAATTTTTTGACTGTGTAATTAATTGTTTTACTGTGAATAAAAATATAAAATGTATCATAATTTAACTTCTAATTCATTATTCTCTATAATTTGAATGAAACTTTTAAAAGAGCAATAAAGAAATGTTAAATGTTTAGTAATCATTTATAAGCTTAAAAATTTTAAAAACTCATCCAAGAAGCCTGAAATAATTAGCAACAAGATAATAAGTTTATTGTCGGAAGGGAGGCTTTCTCCTTGGCAAGCCATTTCAGTCGTCAGTCGGCATTAAGCGAGAGTGAAATGTTCGCGCTTGCGTTGAATGTCGGCGCGCGTATGCGCACTCAACTTTGCCATTATTCATCGCTGATAGCGACGGCCGTCTGTGAATTATGGCAGTCCCTATCTCAAAGTCAAAGCTCTTCACCTTTTCCGCTGCCGCCGCCGGTTCTCTCTCACACTTAGGTATATACCCTTCTCTCCGACACACACATGCGCGTGTGAAGTTCGCTTCCATCTTCATATATAGTATCGAGTTTCTGACGCTCGTTTTATCAAGCCGCTACTGCAAATGCATTTCAAACGCATTAAATTTAATGTTGTTTTATTGAATGTTTAATTAAGATAATCGTTAAATTTATGTTCAATATATGAACGTCAATTAATTATGAGTCCAAAGTTATCTGTCCACCCTTTCTATAATTGAAAGTATTATTTATTACCGAAAAGGTAAATGGATAGCTTTGGACTCCTGCTACCTTAAATATAATTTTTTTTTTATGTTTTTATATTTGTATGTATTGTAATAAAAGTTAAAATCTAGTTTTTCATAATAAGTATATTTCATAATAAGTATATAGGTTTGCTTTATTAAAACATTAAATTTTCAAGTTTAAAATTGGTCGTAACTTTATTGGTACTTCAACAAACTCGTTTATGTAGCAATAAAGCAATATTTAATTATTCCTTTACGAGGTCTAAATAAAGTTTTGAACTATAAAATTTAACAAAACGAAACGTTAAGTCCTGTATTAAACAAAGTATTTTAGTACACCTCCCGTAACCAAAAATTCTTTTAATAATAAACAGTTAAAAAAACATTTTAATCTTAAATGACAACATAATTTCCAGATCGGCATTCGCACACGTTTTCCCGGCTGAACCCGACGCCGATCCGCTCGCTCTCGGAGGTCCGCAGGCTGCACCGCTCCGCCGACGACAGCGTCCAGCTCATGTCGTCCGAATGAAGGACAGCTCGCCCAGGCGGCTGCCCTATATATCAGCTTCTTTTCTCCGTGGGAGGACGTCTCGCTCCGGATTCCCCCGAGAACATAAGACAAGACAAGGCGAGAAAGTTCAGCTTGTATCGTTTAAGCCCGGAGGCAAGCTGCTTCTAAAAGAGCCGGGGAACGTTTCTATGCCTACGGTGTGTGCCCGTATACACCTAGGACAATGAACAAAGGACTGGATAAGGTTTACTTTTTTCCTTTCCGAGCGCTGCTTTTCTCGACCCTTTTTCCGATTCGGAGCTGATTTACGCTTTGAAAATTAAAGCTCCTTTGCTTTTTATGTGTTGACGTTTGTTAGAGTTTGTTCTCTTGACAGGCACAAGTTATTGCCTTTTTCATTTCGAAGGTGTGATAAAATATTATGTTATTAACGGTAATGTGAGATAAATGAACAATCAAAAGTTTTCATCTTATTTATTCTTTATTATTTGGCACAGTTTTATGATCTTTCGCTGTTATTTTTTATGACTAAAAATTAATTTGAAGAAAATTATGAGAAAATATCGGTTGGGTATAAAGACGATTATAAACACGAGAGAATAATAAAATTAAGAAAAATGTTTTAAAAGCGTGTCGAGAGATAAAAAATTGAGGGATTATTTAATGCCTTGCCATATATTATATTATATACAGTACGTATATCAAAAAGGTACTCGAAAGATTTTCATTCGTTGTTAAAGAATTTTTCAGCGCGCGCTGAGCGCGCCATTATAACGGATATAAAACAAAAGAGTAATTGTGATCAAATTGTCGATTTTAAAGTAACAAGTTTTATTGTCGATAAATATATAAATATATTGTATTTTGTCTTTTAAAAAGCTAAAAAGCGCATGTTTCTTGCGTTCGGCGAGCACAGAGACCATTGCGATTGCCATTTTAAAAGAAGGATTTTTCAAGTTGGAAAATAATTTTTAAAAAGCGAAATCTCGTCTCTCACTTTGACACTTTGTTGATTACTTTGTAAATATTTTTATTTAAACAAATAATTTTAAAAAGTGTACATGAAATGTATTATAATTGTAGTTAAGAATCTTTGTTGATTATTATTATTACATATCACTGTCAGAATTACCATCAGTATTTATTTCAATGCTGTTTTTTTGTACTAATAATATTTTGTTACGTTACACATAAAGTTTGTTATAATGAATCAATTTTTGATAAACTGGGCCTAGTGGGTAAACATTATATTTTTAAAAATTAAAAGTATAAGTTTGTAATTATTTGTATTATTATTTAAGAGTCTGAAATTAATTAATTTTTTAATATTGTATCATAACTTAAGTGATATTCTCGAAAATCAAGACGTCGTAACTGTTTTCTTTTTTATTCAAATAGTGAAGTTAATAATTTAATGTAAAAGCGCTTTATATATTTCAATATATTTTAAATAACTTCATGCGTACAAACCAGTCATGATTATTACCAAAAATTAAACACCTCAGATTATAAATAATCTATAATTTAAAAGGATAGAAAATGTTAAAATGAGAGACGTCATTTTCTTCGCATGTATGCAGCTACGGCGCAATTTCAGTCCTTAACTGGCAACTTCTATATTTAACTTTGTAATTTTAAACGAAACTGTATATTAATTAATTAAGTCGCTAGTAAAATGAAGAAAAACGTAAAACAAAGTAGAGAGTTGCCTTTAGCCGAGATATACTTAATAAGTTATTATAAAACTAAAGAAACGTATGCATGCGTTCGAATTATGCATTTTTAACAGAAGATGAAAAAGAAGAAGAAGAAGAAGCGAGACTACTAAGTCTCTTGAGTCTTTCGTACAACATTTTAACCGGGCCTACGTATATGTACGCATTTTATTGTTGAATCATTTATCGCGTACTATATAAGTGAAGCGCACTACTCGCAAATTTTTGTCGCTTTAAGATTTAGTGAGCTGTCGCGCCAAGAAAAGTAATACCGAGACTATATTTCGATTCGAGTACATAATTATATGATGAAGTACCTACTTCGTGACATTCCAATTTTAGTGAGAAGTCGAGTGTGATTTTTAATTAGTCAAGAAGATCGATCGCTCTTGCTGATTGATCAAATAATTATTTTACTTCTAAGGACTGTCAGTTGAATGATCGGAAGAACAGACTCGGAAAAAAGTCACGAGCTCTTCGTAATAAAAGTATCGATAGGGGAAAGAAACATTTTAAAAATTTTACATTACAAAAAATATGTTTTAGATTTAAAAAGAGCATTGCCATTAAATAGTAATTATAGAATATGAAGTAGATTATTACTAGGTAATTTAAGTTAACACGCGCCAAGCCATTAAAGTAAAAGTAATCTTATCACAGAGAAAAAGGCAGCAGTCCCAGGAAATCATTTCCAGCTGTTACGACTTTTTTGAAACATGCCTCGTCTGTGGATTTTTCAAGAAAACGTCATAGATATATTAATTCCAATAATTATATGAAGTAACTTTTAACTAACGAACATCATTCATACACGAATATGTATACTTAAATTACATAAATTTTTCAACGATATTTTTGTAAATTCCATATTTTTTTCAAAATATTTGCTCGATCACGACTAATTAATTACAATGCAAACTATTTTTCTAGAAAATAAATACACGAAATAACCAAAGATAAATGAATAAACAAATTACAACAGATGATCGACCTAAGCAACGATCTTTTCCAGTTTTTAAAAGTCCTTTTTATTCGATGAAAAACCTACAGCAGTTTTTCTTCTTAGGTCGACAATCGAACAAAAGAAGAAAAATTTCTGTCCAGGATTCGATCCTTTCCACTCAATGATAACGCGTTCGATTTTCATATTCTTCAAATTTATCAATTATATCAATCAATCACTATTATGTATATAAACATATTATTTTCGCGTAAACGCTAAATTGCTCTGATCTCTCTGTACTTTTTATCGAAAGCTACGAAAAAATTAGCAAATAAGGGCGAGGCCTGAAAACCATTTATTATAAAAACTTGATAAAGTGTAAATTCTGAATGGTATTGTGTACCGCTGGTGTATTTAAAAAGCGTTAAATTGTAAAAGAATCGACGCACGCAAGAGATAAGGATTAAGGAGAAAGTCTTATAAGGAAAACTGTTATCGAAATTCATAATAATTTGGCCAAGGAGAATTGATATTAAATTGCGTAAATATAAATTTGAAGAAATGAGATATTATAAATATAAATATAGTTATAGTTATAAATATAAAAAAAATTAAATTCTGTATGTACATACATATAAATATTATATACAATGAGAAAAATTAATTAGCGAAGAATTATATAAGGGAGAAAAATCTTTTCTATTAGTAATCGATTTTAAGAAAAACTATACGAAAGTTTTATGTCTGGCAAAGGGTGAAAGAAAGTTGGAGAATGAAAAAGCTTGTACGATCTAGTCATTATATACTTATAATTAAGAGAATGAAATGCTGCGAGTTTTATTGTAAAAAGGAAAAAGCCGTGTAAACCAAAAACGAAACTTTCCCATTGTTTGTAATGAATTTATTTTTATTACTTAAGTCTTTAAGATGAAAAGTGCGAAATATAGGTATATTTTTTCCAAAATAACTTGAGGAGAGACTGTGGCGGTAGTTTAAGTTAAAATATTAAAAGAATTCTGATAATGATTGATACTTACTTGAAAATTAAAATGAAAAGTTCTTTACAATAAAAATCATGAAATATTAGTTGAGTATTTTAAAATTACCGCACGGTATCTCCTGAAAATTTTAATTAACTTATTGCATAAGTTATTTGCGTGACCTAATTATGGTGAAGTTAATTTTAAGAAATTTTAAAATAAATCAGGCACAAAACTAGTCTCTTTTAAGGTGTAATTATAATTGTAACAGAAACAAAGTCATAATATAGGGAGACGTGTCTCCGATTTTTATAAGAGGATATATCCAAGAATTTCTTTGAATAAATTTACAAAAAGCTTTTTTAACATTGTGCCAGAAAATGATGGAGTGTCAAAAAATTAAGACTATATTATTTGATGATTTCCTTCAAAACATTTTTAAATTTAACAATTATGAATAAAAATTGCAAATTATTATAAAATATATAAATTATATAATTACGTATTAGTGCCTATATTTGATGATTTCATATTATCCCACTATATTAAGCTCATTCAAATAATGACGTATAAAATAATTCAAGTGGATATATTCTCTTAAAACATTGAAAACACTGATTACATGGCCTACTCGGACAAATAAAATGTGTCGTCCACTAAAATCGGCCAAGTTAAAAAAATGCACAAAACTAAAATACAAGTGCAGATTGTAATCACAGGCATAGAATACTTTATATAGTTTAAGTTGAAAAAAGAATAACAATGAATAAATAAATGTTTAACAGGGTGCTCTAATGTTACAAGAATATCATCTGAGAGAAATAATCATCTTCACTCACCAGAGTCAGTTGTCATTAGAAAAAACTTATGATTGTCAAATTTCCAAAAGAAATATATCACCATGTTAAGTTTTAGCCAATATTTTACCAAATAATTGAATGCCTTAACGAAAAATAAAGTTTGAAAAATTTGAAGATTTTTTGCTGTTACGTGTATCTGTAAGCACCCGGAACAAAAAGCTTATGCAACTTGAGCCCATATAAAATTTTGCCATTTTTCATAAAATACATATGATATCTCATATAATATCTCGTAAAAGATTTTGTAACTTGACGTGATCTATATGCGTTTTACGTTCAAGAAATTTGAATGTAGCGTATTTGTTAGCCTTGTAAAGTTAATTTTTATTCGACAAATTATAAATATATTTGTGTTACTGTAAATAAACAACTTTTGATTTTACAATTATTTAGCCTCCATTTCCAATTTCCATTACTATATTGCATTCTAATCAAAATAGTGATTATTTTCCGAGAAAACATGCAATCTTTTAAAATGGTATTCCAGAATCAATTTATTATTCTATTTTTACTTGACACATATGTGTACTTCACCGTAAATCATGCCATGATATCATGAAGTTAATATGACAGAAATAAGAATCACGATATAATCATGACATTTATATGAGTAGTTACTTAAAAAGAAAACTTAAAACTTTAATAAATGGAAAAAAGAATGATATTAATATAAGGTATATTTTCATCAAGTAAAAGTCCTTGTCAAGAAATAAACAGCCACTTCTATCACGAGTGTTTTAGTCATCGAATGACGCGTATAAGATTATAAATTGTGTAAACGATTAATTGTATTAATAGTATCAACGTGAATACAATTCTCCAAAGATATCATTTGAACTTCTTATATCTCTAACCGATTAAAATAACAATGTATCGCAAGGAAAACAATAGTTTTTTGCTGAAACTCAATTGATTCTAACTAATTGGTCTGAGAAATGAAGGAACTGGAATTGCAATAGATTCGCATAAAATCAATAAAAAATGTCACTGAACTACCTTATCAAATGAAGAAAAAAGTAAAGAAATTAAAAATAGAAGTCGATTTCATCATAAGCGATAAGATTAGTCAAAGCCCACCAAATATAGAATCGCGACAAAATTGAAAAAAAAAGTAAAAATGTAGTTTACATGTGCTTATAGATTTTTCCAGTAGCTGCAGCTAGCAAGAAGCGAGTATCGGAGCGGTAAGATACCCAAGCAAAGGTAGGAGCGCGCTGGCAGCTGATAAAAAATCGATGGCCACAGCAGTGCCACCTAAGGTCCGGCTTGCAAAGCAAATGTCAACACAGAGAGGCACAGTAGTGTGATGCATCGAGCGTACGATGCATCGTGCATAAATAACGCAGCTAGCAGAAGATCAACTCTGCATATGAGAATGTTTATAAACTACAGGCTGGCTTAACGCAGCCGCACATATATACGTAATCAGACATACGAAGGATGCAGAGGAGGAGGAGTAGACGAGAAGAGAAGAAAAAAATCTAGCCAAGGGGGAACCTGTTAGGCCGCTCTCCAGCGTAAAAGCGCGCCTTACGTACGAGCGCTGCGACTCTTGCTATTATTTTTTTACGTAATCTTAGAATTACAGCGCGAGGGGACATGTCGCGCTGAGAGGAGTACATTGAGGAGCTGCAAGGATTGTTCGAGTGAAGGATTTTTGGCAAAGATGAAGGGGATTCTGATTTTCGATAATCTTAATGATGTGCTTTTTACCAAGTGCGACAGGAAGTTCGCAAGCCACATTCAAAAGTTGGCCAAGCTCCAGGGACTGCTCGCCGAAAACAAGGTACCTTTTATTACCTATTTAGGCTTATACGTTTCTAAACGAAATGCTAATCAGCTAATCATCCAGACCTTGACAAACAGTGCATTTATAACTTTTCTTTTCATTTTTGACATTTTATTAAAATAAAAGCGACAATGTTTTAATACATGTTGACTTTTTTTATCTTTTAATATTTTTTTTACAATGATTATATATTTCATTTTCTCTTTAGTAAAAATAAAGTACTACTTTTATATAAAATTATGTACATCCCAAAATCTAGATTGCAAATTAGTCTGAAATTCTGCAAAGTATTCTTTATAGACAAAAATTAATATAATAAAAATATTCTTTTCTATTTAAAAATTTGCCTGTAAATAATCAAGCATAATATAATGATACATAATTATATCTTTTACAATATTAAAATTAGACTGAAGTAATTTTTTTTAACTTCTCCACCTTATCTTACAATTATTTTTTTATTTTCTTAGGATGAAAATGATTCCTCAAACTTCAAACCTAGTCCAAATATTATTATGCAATTATTTTCACCAATTGTTACCTCGCAACATGTTATGGCATCCCAATTTGGCAATACATATACAGCAATGAAGTGTCAAGATGGCACAAATATGGTTTTTGATGAATACATGGGATATGCATTTATTTACATCTCTAATGAGGATGTTGAGTTAATGCGAAGAACTTTAGGAGTATGTGTTGCTATTATACGACACCTCTGTGGTCCTGATGTTTCTATGTAAGTATATCTTTTATGAATGTACAATTACCAATATATGAAATCTAAACTTTACATTTTGATGTAAATGATTTAACATTTTCAGTTTAAAAGTAAGCAAACAGAAAGTACAACTAGTTTCACATTTGTTGGATGCGTGGAGTGATTTAAGAGGATATGAACAGAGTATTCTAACTGAAGCAGTCGAACAATTATCAGTAAATACTGATTTGGCATCTGCAACATTGAGAGTATTGAGTGATGCAGCAGACAAATTAAAAGCTCAATCAGAATTTTCTAATGTTCATGTTTTGGTACTAGTCGAACACAAATTTTTGTCACTTTTTTCCAGCAAAAATGCACAGGATTTATTGGCATCGGACATTTTATTGATGGTTCTTTTATGCTACGTAGCTAATAAAAATAAAAGTGGCGAATATGATTCTTCTGAAAATGATACCAAAGAAAATGATATTCTTATGTCTCGAAGTAGTCCAATAAGCAAAGAAGAGGAAGTCAAGTCTCAAAAGAGTTTTGGAAAATTATCAATACCTACATTTCAAGATATAAGTAATTTGTTTGGTAAATAAAAATGAACAAATATTATAACTTATAAAATATCAATTGATTTAAAAATTTAATATTATCTTTATCTAATATTTTATAGAAGGTTCAAGAGATTCATCTGTAAGTGAAGGTTTATGTATGTATACTTTAGATGGACTTTACAGTCAAGTAGTACTTCTTGGTTCAGAAGAAAGTGGTTACACAGCCAACACAGTTCATATATCTGAGCTGGCTGAAGGAATAAATTTAGTAACAATAGTAGAAATGACAAATGTGGCTATTTCATCTGGTTTATACGATAGTTTTTCTCACTTAAATGTAATAAATGGACTTCAACTACAAAGAGATATTGATGAACTCAGACCAGCATTCGATAATTTAGAAACAGCCATAAAAAAAACCTTAGATGGTATAAAGAAAAACAGAGCACATGTCAGCAATGACGTAGATTTGTGCCAAAGGCGACTACAAGTCAAATGGGACTTTGTCAGGAAAAAATATACTGAACTTTTGAAATCCAGAGATCCAGAATCTATTTTACAGATAGAATCCAATGCAAGTGGTTTTGTAGATGCTTTGAAAGAGTTGTTTAGATTGACTTGTCTTAATAAAAAATTCCTAAAACAAGGAACAGATGTTATATTAACTGTTAGCAGACTTGTCAGCCAAAAGTTAAATGACTTCAGCGATTTTCTCAAAGTAAAAGCTTTGAAAAATTTTACTATAGGATCATATCCTTTTCTAATTTGATTAATGAAAAACTTTGGTTAAATTTGAATTTAAATGATTTAACTTCTAAAAAATAAAAATTTAGTTTATGTAAATAATTCAAATTCAACCATTGTTTTTTGTATAAAGCATTTGTTCTGTTTTTTAATGCCATTTTCTAAAAGAAAAAATGTTCTTCATTTTTTACATAAAAATGAAACTACAGAAGGTATTCTTTTAGAAAATAAATTTGCTTTCTGTAATGTGTGTTGTCGCCTAAAGTGCTTTTCAGTATGTGTCCTTAATG
>UELX01001027.1:0-53019 GCA_900480035.1 Eupelmus urozonus
CCCACCTGCCAGACTTTGGCCAGACTATGAAGCCAGACTTCGGCCAGACTTTGCCCAGACTTTTTTTTTACACGGGATGTTAAAATAAAAATTATGATATTAGGAAAAATAAATTACACTGTGGTCAATAAAAAAGGTTACTTTCCTTATTTATTTTGTGTCAGTGTCCTTTTACATTATAGAAACTGTATTCACATGCCTTTTGTTAATTTTTTATTGAATCTTTGATTTTTGTCTTTCTTTTATTTTTGTAAGGTCAGTGCATCCCTAGCGGAAAAAAGAAAATGTAAATAACGAAAAATAATGAGAAATAACTAAAAATAATGGGAAATAACGGGAAATAACGGGAAATAAATATTATAATTATTTCAGTCGACGTTTCGGGAGATTTATCGAGTCGCCTATTCATGACTTAGACATAATTAGAAAATAACTGTTACTGGAACCCTTAATATTTAAAAATATCATTTTTAAAAAACTGGAAACAACTGCAAATAACGGAAAATAATGGGGAATAACTCAAAATAATGGAAAATAACGGGAAATATCTGTTATTTTTGTTTCAATTCAAATATTTCATAATATAGTTATTTCCCGTTATTTCCCATTAGTTCCAGTTATCTACAAATTTGATTTCCGCTAGGGATGATAAATACATGCATAATACAACTTGAGTACCTGCATGTTAAAGAAACAATATTTTTTGTAGGTTATTTTTTTTAAATTTTTAGTAAATTGATTTCACCATTATTGATTATGAATTTGGCTTACAAAACTTCAGTTTTTCTAACAGGAAAAAGAAATCATTCTGCGCCTATATATTTCATTCAAGCACTTTTAAAATAGTTACATTTCTCTTTTTCTTTATAATTCACACTGAATTAACATTCTTCTCAGTTTATAATCTCGAAAAATGTTAAAGATCTCTGATTCTAAGAAAATTTATTTAATGTTTCTTTTTTTTATAAAATCTTTTCTAAATCATCAGTCTTTAGAATAATTTTATAGCTTCATCATACAAATTGATTTTACATTTATGATTTTTTTTTAACTAATTCATACCGCCGCTTAGCACAGATTAATCACGTATGTTTACGCAGTAATTACAAATAGATTATTTATTATTTGTGTTTTTTGTTAATTTAAATAGCAGTCGTCGAGCATGTGTTCATATGCGAGGAAAAAATTATTAATAATTTTTAAAAAAATAATGGTGTATCATACCTTGGAATTTGTTGATATAACTACGTTATTATTACTATTGATGCACTAATGTTTTGTATTTTGTCTCATCGCATATTGATATTATTTAATAACTGTTTGAAAAATTTTGTTATATATTAATAATATGTAGGTACAGCAAAACTACTTTACGTTTAAAGCCGCAATTTGATTAAAAATTAAGCGATTTCTTTTATTTTTGCATCATCAATATATTAGGCAGCTTCTAATACATTGCAATATTTTTTTCTATAACCAAATACTTTGTATTAACAAAAATGTCTACGTTATTAATTTATACAGCTATATATAGAAATATTTTCTTAAATATACAATATTTTCATAAACACATTGTCGAAAAATTTTTAATCGATAGTTTGCTAGCAAATTAATATTGTCATTTCATCTTTCTTTTTAATATTTAAAGTTGATAAATTACCGGAACAGAAATATTGCCGATATTATTTAACTAGAAAAAACAATTTATATCTGTATCAATAATTAATCGTTACGTTTTTTCTGCTCAAAATTTGTGGTGGAATTTTTCTTTAAATTCTTTACATACATACTGGTCAAAGCAACAATATTTGATATTTACTAAATAAAAATCTTGGTTATTAAAAAAACTAAAGTTTAATTTTATAATAGAAATAACAAAAAATTAATAATAAAAATAATGAAGCGTGCATATTTAGAAAAAAATCCGTCATAACTTAGTTTGTATCTATTATTGATTATTTTACTATTTAGAAAAAAAACTCAACTATATACAAGAAAAAAATCAGCAAAACTATCGAAATATACATTTGTTAAGAGTTTTTGTCTTCAAAAGAACATGGAAAATAAATATTTGTTTTAAATGTATTTTTATATTTATAGCCGATCATACAATCCGTTGAAGTCATTTATGTTATCATTACAAATTTTGCATTACAAAACAGCACATATGTACACACGTTATTTCTTCCCTTCAAGTGACATATTTAGTAGATATTACATGTATTTTTTTTCTTTAGTCTCGTACTTTTTAAGTTATGACTTTAAGTACGTGTGACTAAGACGACTACTGGGATAAGCATACAAAAATCTTGAGAAAATTACGATCAACATTTGATTAACGATATAGCGCTCAAGTTTTTCTTTTTTGCATCGCACACTTTCACTCTTTTCATATCAGATTTATTAATATTCATAAAAAAATGGGCTTTCATCACATACAGAATGCATATGGCGCGAAATATTAAACATTTTTTTTCTACAAGCTTCGCTTGAAAAAATATCACGGCACATTAAAAAACGCACGCATTTACATATTGAACAAAAATAAGAAATGATTGTTTTCTTTTTGGTATTTGTATTCTGTCACACTATTTTTGTATTACAAATCACTAATAAAAATTACTCTTTTTATTTTTTTTTCAAAAATTTAAAAAATTTTTGTTGGTAGAAGTGCTTTTGTAATTTTGATCATAACGTTTGTAAAATTTATATTTGTTATATCAAGTTTTTGGCATGGCAATATTTAGCAATATTTAATTTAATCAATCCAATCAATGAATTTCATTATTATAAATAATTACTTAAAATCAAGTTTAAGAAAACAATTAGTTAAATATTTAAAAAATAAAATAAAAAGTATAATTGATGATTTGCATCATTGTTTCAAAAATTTAGATTATTGCCATTATACTTTCACAATTCGGATAAATGATTCTCTCATATTTATTTGTTTACTTGATTTCTCCCTATTTTAGAAGGACTCAATGATTGGATTTTAATATTCATGATTTTGGAAGCTAAAGTAGTTATTGTACTACATTACTTCTATCACCCCAACAAAAACTGCATTAAAATGTTTATTTAAATACTTCAATATTTAAGTAAGATAAAATTAAAAAATACGTTAATTATATATAATATAACAAAGGCAAGTACCAAAAATAATACATTTTAAAACAATATGAAATGTTAAGTTTATTATGACATATAATACAATTATTATTCTCGTGTTAAAAAATAATGTTACAGAAGAAGCAAAATTTAATAATCAACTCAATATTAAAACAGTTTTATTCTCTTAATATAATAGCCCACATGTAAGAAAATCAACATATACACTATTAAACTAATAACAACGACATAACAATTACAATAGATTAATAATTAAAAAAATCTTTCCTTCCTGTTCAAAGATTGATAAAATAAATATAAAAATAATTAAATAAAACAAAAACGTTAAACAACCTCGCACCCGTTTTCCATTCTAACAATAATTATTTAACGATTATCTGTCATGGTATATATTGCACATAATATTTTGACAATTTTTTGTTTGCTGCTTCATTGCATTTCACTCAAAACCATGTTAAATACTGGGAGCATGAACAATTTTTTTTATTTTATCCGTGATGGAACGTAGCATATTTCCGTACAAACCAAAATAAATTGGTTTTTTTCTTTTGCATCTTTGAAATCCATTTCAATCCTCGTATTTATTTTCTAAATACGTACCTATTAGATTTAATTATATTTGTTTTGCAATTGACATCTGTATATTTATACACATTGCGCAAAATTCTCTAAATTGAGAATTCTCATATAACATATTATTATATATAATGCGCATGGTAAGGACAATTTTCATTTTATACATATTTTTAAATCACCGCGTTAAAAAAGCCAAAAAACATATTTTAAGTATACAATTCATATACGTATATCGGCGCTCGTTTTAATGTTTTTCCTTTTTTCGTTTTTAAATTGTTAGATCGCTGTACAAGATCGGGATACATAGATTTTTCGCATATTTTTTTATTGCAAAGCGCACAAGAAGAAACATGTTTCTGAAAAATCCCATAAACCTTATATTTTTTTACTTTTATTTTTTGTTGATCTTCACACGCAAGTTCATCAGTTGAACTTTTCGCTGTTTTAGTTTTTTTTATTTTATAGTACATAATCGCTCGATTCGCCGAGATTCTAAGAGGACAGCGTTATAGGCACTTTTAGGAAAAAATGGGTAATTTTTTTAAGTGAGCTCCGATTTCACGCATGCGAGTCAAATTTTTCACTTTATTGATTCATGAAAAACTTTTATCACACATTTATTCAAATGGCAACTTTTGGAAAGATTGATACAGAATTTTGTGTTATCTGGTATTATTTAAATTATTGTTCAAGTAGAAAAATATTTATGAAATAATTTTAGATCAATAATTTTGACCGATTTGATTGTAAATGATCGATTATAAAAAGAATAATTGATTACTTTTATTATTCTTCTTACAAAAGCTCAACTTGAATTGAGACAATAGTTTAAAATAAAGAACTATGTAGAACTCAATTATTTAATATTTTGATAAATATTTTTTAGATCTTTGCTTAAACTTCATTTTAAGAATACGTAAGTTTACAGAAGTTTCTTCCACTGACCCAGTTATTATTTCTCTTATATCTTTTTTTATTCTTTCATATATGTATTTATTTTTCAAGATTAAAATCATAAAAGGGTTATCAATATATTATTCATAAAGTATGCAAACAGATTATTATTTAATAAAAAGTTAATAAAATTTCAACAATAACTTTAACTTTATTCAATTAATAAATTTCAGCGTAATTAAGTGATGAATTTTATTATTTTTAAATTGCAAACTTATGAGTGTATCCAAATGATAACTTATAAGAAAATACATCAGAATATTTTCAAGAATTATATTATCTAGTACAATAATTTAATGTTATTAATCAAATCATCAAAAATTTAGATATGAAATAGCAACATCTTATGAAAGTATAGCCATTTTCTTTTTGAAAAACGTTCAATCAATGTTAAGTTTTCTATCAAAAAATTTTTTGCGATCTTGATTTTATTTTTAAAGTTATCAACTTATATTCAGATTATTTTTCTTGGACAAGTTATCAAAGAGTTATTAAAATAATTCATTACTTCTAGGATACCTTCTAAAATATGTAGTCTTAATCACAAAATTCTTTAAAAATTGAATATTAAACAATATATGCAATTTTTCTGGTTAAATACAAAAAAAAAAAAATAAATTCTTCGATAATATCTTGATCAGTAAGCAGAAACTTTATAATTCATTTTGAATTGGCCTTTAAAGGCCCGAGGCTGCATATGCGAAATCGTAGCTAGTAAAAGAGTCTTTTAGAAGTGGCAAGAATTTTATAAAAGTATAACAATTAAAATGCAATTTTCCTTTATGTCAACGAGTAAAACATAAGAGTGCAAAGATTCATAGCGCATAAAAAAGACGGAATTTGCACGCTACATATCTAACATTTAATTGCTTCTTCGTTGACTGTTGTTTTCATTTTTTATGTATTTATTCAGCTTTCTTTTCTATCGCCTAGTGGAATTATCTTTGTATATACTAAATATTAATTATTACTATTTTATTAATATTGTATGTACATTACGCGCCCTACGTCCTAATTCAATTTTGTTATTCACGGTTATCTTTAAATCGCACCTGCAAAACTGAATTTCCCTTCCTCTGTTAATATTTTGACTTGACGAAATTTTGATTTATTCAGATATTATACATGTTATAAGTCATTGAAAATTCACACATATAAGTTTAAATTAATTAATTAAAATAGTAAATTTAAAAATGGTGCGATTTAAAGATAAAATAATTATACGATTAAAAATAATGGTAGTGTGTTTATAACAAATTCCAGTTAAACTCTAATTAAATATAATATTTAAAAAAAAATCAGATGTATTTTCTTTTTACCGATATTTTCTTGAACAAATCAGTTTAAAGCAACCATAAACGAGTGGATAAACAGGTTTTTATTTAGAGATTTATAAAAATTGTTTTGAAGGACGTCATCGGAAGACCAACACGTTACTTTCCTTTTCTACTTTGTCCCTTTTACCTTTATATAAGTATCATGAGGGTGAAGTCACGTTTTTTACATAATTTTATTTTACATTGACTTTCTCTCACTTTTCCTTTTCTGTTCATACGTTTGATTTTTAAATTGCTCCTCTGATCAATCGACGAATGTTTGCATGGTGCAGCATAAGATTTTAATATACATTGATCAACGACCTAAAAAGTCATTATTTTTTTACTATACTTCATTATAGTTATTTTGAAGCACTTATTAATTTAATTAGTTTATACATGACTTTTTAAGGCGTATGTGAATTTACGTATCAAAACGTAAGAAAAAAGCAAAATATCATGCTTTTAATTTTGCAAACTCATATAATACATTTATGTACACAACTGACTTCTATTAATAGAGTACTTCAATTATAACAGTTTTTTTTTTATTTTTCTGACGTTCTAAAGTAGACATTTTGAAATAAGACATTTGCGTTGATTAAACTCGAGAATGTTTTATAAAAGAATTTATTTTGTAATAGCGATTTGAATTTTTATGGAGTCTTAAATGATTTTGCCTTTGTAGACATCTATAAAAAGTTATGCTAAGTATATGCTAATGCCTAAATGAAACAAACAATCGTAGTATCAAAAAATTTAAATCATTATTAATAATTTAAATACAAGCGAGTACTGGACTATTTATTTTAACGACTCAAAAATTTTTGACTACTCTTGCAAAAAAGTTATGTAAGTCTCGAAATGTTAATTTCGAGTACAAACTTTTAATAAAAATATTCAAAATCAAGCTACAATATCTTTTATAAATCTTTCAAAACTCCATGAAAAACTAAAACATATTTCTAAAATTCCATCCTCATGAACAATTTCATTTTTTTAATATTATTTTTAAAAAACTAGATTAAATTCCATATTCGTGTAAACTGCAGTACTTTATCGATAGAGCCATGACATTTCTTCGTAACTTTCAATAATTTGTATAAAGATTTTAATAACGTCGTTCTATCAATAAAGCTGCACTTTCGCAAACTTACATAAAAAATGTGTCCACAAAATATTCACTTCCTTCTTTAAGTATACACAAAAAGTACAAACAGGTGGAATACAAATAAAAAGAAAAAAATAATCAGAACAGTATTCCAAAGTCAATGAAATCTCGCATTGAATATCTCTTCGTCGACAGCAGAGAAATTTACTAAGTACAGAGATTCTATGTAAAAAGGCGGCGGCGAGACTGGCTACGCGACGAACAGCGACGACGAGGACGCGGCTGTCGCCTGGCTCTCCTCGAGCCATTGTAATCAAAAGAGGCCGAGCTTGGTTTTCAGAAAGTCCTTGATCGGCGCGTAATACTGGCTCCTGAGCGCGACCATTTCCGGGGTCTTTCTCAGGCCCTCGAAGAGCTTCGAGTCCGTTTCGAAGACGAGCACGGTGACGATGAACAGCACGGTGATGGTGAGCATGAGCGCCGGTATGAACAGCTTGACCACTCGCACGGTGCGTCTGCGTAGACGCGAATGGACGATGTTGCCGGACGAGCTGACGCTGGCCGCCGAGCTCGGCGATAGCTGCCGGTGCCGCGCCTGGCTGGCCGAGCTGGCCGTCAGTGCGCTGCTCGACGACGAAATCGTCTGCTGGACGTTGCAGATCTTGGAGTTCTGGAGTCGCTGCATCTTGGGCACCGGCGTGATGGACCGACTGCTGCCGTGCGGCCCGGGCTTGCCTCCCAGGCTGGTCGCCTCGAGGAGCTGGCTTTCCGAGGAGGAGTGATCGAACGAGTCGCGGAAGTAGTAGTCGCTGCCGTCGAAATCGTGCTGGCAGACTGTGAACAAAGAGTGTAAAATGTACGTTGGTCAAGTGAAGCTGGGCTTTTGGTGAGTAATTTATGGTTGATTGATTATTGGAAGTTTGGTAATTTTGGCAGATTTTGAGATTGCTTTTAATGTTTATGAATTCTTTCCGATACGCGTGTGAGACAATTTTTTTTTTTTATTTTAATGATGATTAATTTCATTTATATTGAAAAGATTGCTTATAGAATCTTTTTAATGTAAAAGTTTTAAATTAAGACTGCGAAATATGCAATAAATAACTGGAAATATTTTGAACTAAAGTTGGTGAACTTTAAAGTTCAAGTTTAGAAGTGTATTACGTGGTTTTAAAGCACATCTTTAATTCAACGATTCCTCTATTGGTTTTAGAAGTAAACGAACAGCTTTTACAATTAAAATAAAAGTTAGAAAATAAACAATGAGAAAATTTTGTACTTAGTTTCTGATTACATTAATTAATGAAAAATTATTACTTAGATATACTAGCATATTTTCCTAATTATGAACCATTTCTAGATGATCATAAATATCTACCTTAATGAAATAAACAAATAGATTTTTAAAATCGAAAATATGAAAATTTTATTTATATCTTTTTAAATTATAGTTTTCGCAACAAGTGTGTAAATACTCTTCCTTTTTCGCCAAGAAAACTGGTATAGTTCGCAAGTAACCACAAAAAGGTTTTATACTTATAAAGGGTATATAAAGGGTACACCACCTTTTTTGTAACAATTTCGCGAAATGAACTTCTTTATTCGAAATGGTCTTCATAGCAAAAATCAAAATTTATTAGTTTTTGAGGCAGTATTATTTTAACGAAGATTTCATCAGAAATTTGAAATTTTCTACATTTTGTCTGAAACTTGAAACATACTAGTCTTCGTCAGTAGTGGCGATATGAAATTTAAAAACCTTATTTTCATCATAAAATACAAAAAGTGAGTGAAAACAATTATGTATTTTACTTTATTTTTTTCTTTACACACTTTACTTTATAATTTACATTTATACTTTACGCAAACTACGATGCGTACTATAATATGAAAAATATATTTCTATAAAATAATAATTCACTTGTTGGTACTTTATTTTTTGTATTAGTGAAATTTAAATGAAATTTATCTTAGTAATGTAGTAGAAAGTACTATATAGCCAGTAAAAATTATAAAAATGATTGAACTACATTACTAGATAAAATTATGTTAGATGATAATATAAAGACAATATTATACTGTTGCTTATTCTACCCTGCTTTGGCTTATAAAATGTACAAAAGTCATAAATTCAATTTTTGTTACATGCTATTTTATAAATAATGAATATAATCTGACTACTGTATAATATCAATTTTACAATATAAAGTCTTTGTTATCGAGTAAAAATGTATTAATCTACTTGACGCTTCTTATTAAGACATGTATCACAGTTTTCATTGAATATACTTATAACTCGTTTAACTTAAATGATAAGAAATTTATAAATAGATTTAAATAAAAACTCATGCAAATAACTTTTAATTATTTATGAGCTAATAAAATACATAATTATTATATTTATGAACTATATTTTTAAATAATACTACAATATTTCATTCAGATAGCACGCAAAATAGAACAAGCTTAGCTGCAGCACAATGAAGTTTAGAATACTTTTCTATATTTTTAAGGATCTGGGTAATATGAAGGAAATAATAATACAGGCACCATACTTATTCGTTTGTGTATATTGTTACTTTATGAGTGAAAAAAGTGTATACTTATATATACGGCTACCAATGAAAAACGCACTAAATAAGTTTTTAAATTTTAAATTATTGTTCAAAGCTTCATTCTACTAGTTTTTAAATGAAGTTAGCTTATTTAAATAACCTCTTTAGTGCGTTTACAATAATGGACAGAACAAGTATAAGGTTTAACTACGACAGCCATGAGAAACACAAATGACGTGTGATAAAAAGCCAAACAAAATACATAAAGATGAGGCAGAAACGACTGATCTAGAGAAGGAGAGTGTAACTAGCAGTACATCAAGGGATCGGGCTTAGGAGATCATTTATTTTCTTCTGAGCACTATCCATTTTGATTCTTTAACGCGGGCCCTCCATATGAAATGATGCTTTTAGGGTGGGTCGCAAAAACTCTGAACGATCTTCTGTTTCTGATATGTTGAGATTTTTACTAAGACGAATAATTTTTAAAAGTTTAAGAAACTCTAATGCACTGCAGTCGACACAAACAAGAGATTCAAAAACATGCACGTAGAAATTATAAAACCTTTTAATAATTTCATCATGCGAGAACTAAAAAAACGTTCTAACAAGGAAAAAGTCCTTTTGGTAAATTTTCAAACATTTAAATATCCCAAGAGACTTCAACATATCAGACAACATACTGATACCGCTTTAAAAAATCATTCAGAATTGCGAGTAACGATCGATGAAGGGTTTGTCGTGGGGGGTGGGCTGTCACGGCGTCAGCATCACGTCGACTTACCTGCACCGTCGACGGCATCCCCGTTGTCCTCGGCTCCTTTACTCCTGACTCTAGCCCTGAGATCTCCGTTAGGCAGCTGCCTGCGCCGTACTACTTGCTCCGTCGTCGAGCCGTCGGGCCTCGTGATCGACGTCGGGGTGGTGGCGTTGGCGGCGACTGCCTGGGGCGAGCGGGGCTTGGCCGGGGCTACCGATCGTTTGACGATCAGGGCCGTCGACCTTATGACCTTGGGGCTTTTCTCGAGGGTATCGATTTTCTGGCGCACAAGGTTATCGATATCCCGGCCGTGGAGCTCCTCGGAGCCTATCACGATTCTCTGACTATAGAGGGCTTGCGGGCGCGTCTGTAGGGTGCTCTTTGTCGGGAATTTTAGCTTTTTCGCTTGGTTTGTGGTGGTGGTGGTTGTTGTGATAGTACTCGCGGCGGTTACTGTGGTGGTTGTGGTGGTGGTGGTAGAGGTTGTGGTGTAACAGGTTGTGGTGGTGGCACTCGCATGCGTATTCGTTTCGTCTAACGCTAAAAAACAGAAAGAAAACAGGGGGGAGAGCCCAAAATGAGAGAGGAGAAAAAGAAGCTGGGATTTCGTAAGAAGAGAGATAAGCTATGCGACGTTTAGATTCGCGGAGGCTCTGATACGCTACTTTTTATTTATACTAGCTAACTTATTGGGAATCATCGCTTGATTTGGTTGTACAACTCTTCGTCATAATTTATAAGACCATTAATTTTAATAGTGTAATAGTATTTAGAATCTTTTCATCTACCTGCACTGTAAATAAAGAATAATAATTTTGTGTGTTTCTATGCTCAGTAAAAAATATAGCACTTTAAACACCAAAGCTTTGTTAGAATATTCAATAAAAGTTTTTGACATTTTATCATTTGAAAGTTCAGCGTTTAAGCCTCATCGAATCTTACGTAATATCAACGCATAACATAGATGAAAATAATTTGAGCGTCGGAAGCTAAGTTTGTCGATAAATAAAAAATGAAGGAAAATTATTTGATTAAATACAAAAAACTGAGTAAAGCTAAAATGACACGAGCAGACTTTGCTTCCGTGCAACGCACAATAACCGAGTTCCATGCAAATTTCGCTAACTATTTTTGTTTCTTTAATAAATTTAATTTTCTTCTGACTAACCTAAACATGCAAATAATCGTAATGTATACTCAATAAATATCGCGATATATTTAAAGATTTGAAAGTTTTATATAAAGATACGTGAACAAAATTCGCATTAATTTGATATAAATGTGCAAATCTAATTGAAGCTAAACGGGTCTAGATCCTGTAGTTTTTTTGCGTAATACTTTACAAAAAATATAACTTGTACTTACAAAATATAAAATAAAATCTGGATTTCACATCATTATTTAAATTTATTAAATATTGGAAATTCGCAGATCATGTATTTTAGGTCTAACACAGCGAAATCATAAATTTTGATATTTTTCTACGGATAAAATTAAAACATATTATAACTTACCTATAATATCAACAATTATAAAATTATATTTAATTGCACATTTAAAAAATGGCATAGCTTTTATATAAACACTGACAAAATATACTGCAGAAGCATGACGCAATAAAAATAGCAGGATCGTTCAAAGATCAAATTTACAGAGAAAATATTATAGTGCAAATAGTATAAAATTAAACTATCTTAAGAAATTAAATATTTAAAAAGTGATAAGCCATATTTAAGACAGTGATTTTATAGACCATAGATTGTTATAACGTATTATTTACATTCAATGCAGAAAATTTTAATTACTTAAGACTTTGTATGCAACAAATTTTTATATACACTATTATCGTACTATTATTTTCTCTCTGCGAGCAATAACGTATAAGTAAAAAATTATAAAAAGATTTATTACTGTTACAAGTAAAAAGTTGATCTTCGATGTAACTGCGTTACATCCTTAAATTATAATATTAATATACTCTAAAAAATATTTTACTGGTACTCAATCTTGAAATTATTTTTATCTTATATCTCATAACAACAAAGAAGATTTTCGGTCTTTATAAAATATTCAGAATTCAACTTCGGAATGAATTATATGTTTATTAGTATAACATAATAGTGCTATTGTTTATTACCAGAAAAAAATCTCCTTAAAATTTCATAAAAATTAATATATAGTGCAACCATAATAAAAACAATTAACTTTTATGTTAATTCGTTATAAATTTGATATTCACTTAATATTCTACTGTTAATACAATCCTTTTAGCCCAAATCCTATCAATCAACGAAAATCTTCTTGTTGTTGTCATCGTCAGTTGAAACTAAGTCGTACTTTACAATAGTGTCACTAAAAAAATCGACTTCTCACCAATCTCACTGCTCCAATATTAAAACCTATAGTCACTTAAATACCTAAATATTAAAAACCCCAATCAAACCAATCCCATTGAACCACTCTACAAGCACCATCATTAATCCCCTTCCTCTCTCTAAGCAACAGCGCACTAACAGATGCACGAAAGATAAAAAACGTAACGACGACGATAGTAAGTAAAAAAGAGGGATAACTGACATATCGTGCACCAACCATTGTTCCTCCTGGCGTGGATCTCCTGGTCCTCGGATACCGTCTCCAGCAGGGGCAGCGTGTTGTCCGGGCAGTAGGGCGAGCTTAGCGGCATGCCGCTGCCGATGTCGGACATACCGGCCCCGTCGAGC
Source organism: Eupelmus urozonus (assembly GCA_900480035.1). Lineage (NCBI taxonomy): Eukaryota > Metazoa > Arthropoda > Insecta > Hymenoptera > Eupelmidae > Eupelmus > Eupelmus urozonus. Next base: position 13,128 of record UELX01001027.1, read on the forward strand.
CCGGCACTGTGACAGCTCCTCGGCAGGCTCGAGTATCCTGCGAAAGACTCGCCGTTAGTCGCGCTCGTCGGCTAGTTTTTATGCCGACACGACACTGTATTGTCTGTGTGAGTGTGGGTAATGTGCTGAACACATACGTGCGAGCTTGCTTGTTTGAGACGCGCGGCGTGGCTGAATTTTTAATGAGCACGTTAATTCGGAGACGGACGATTAGGCCGCAATCGAAACTGTTTGGCGGAAAGGGCTGACGATCTTAATGTTCAGGGCGTGGTTAGACCGAGTCGCGAATTCGTTTACGGTGCTGGAACTTGAGCTGACGTGGTGTTTTGTGTATTGACGGCGAGCAGCGATATTTTAAGAATATTGGCTTGCTTATTGTCTCGTTTAGAGTTGATAAATAACTGGTGTACAAACTACTGTTAAAAATTGGCTCGATTTTAATGTCGGCAGTTACCGACAGTATAACGACGCGATTATTGTAATAATTTGCGCTTGAAGGTGAAAAAGTAGAATGAACATAATGATTCAAGGAAAGATCGAATACCACGTAACAGCATCGGCCATGCTACACTGTAATTTGTGAATAGAACTGTTAATGCATTCTCAACACCGTTTAATGTTGTTACAGCATATAGAAGCTAGTGCTAATATAGTAAATACGTACATTGACAAAATTATTTCATAAATTACCACGGTAAACTATGAACCTTTCAAAAAATGTTCATTATCAAAAATTATATAGTCGATAAAGAGAATAATATTGTTGAAAAGTAATAAGAAATAATTAATGATATCAAGTCAAAAATTCAATTATAAAATTTGTTTATTTTTTTAATTATTAGATTTAAAAAATTGTAATTAGGCTTTATCAATTTACCAAATTAGTAATTAGGCTTTATCAATTTACCAAATTAGTAATTTTCAAAGTAATTAAATAAGTGAAATAAATTCAACTAAATAAATGAAACTATTGATGTATACCTTTAGCAATTAATAAATTACTAATCACCATTAATAAAGGAAGTAATGCCGCATAAGCATCACAATAATGCTTAACAAAATTCGACTAAACATTATCAAAATTTCCGATAAACAAAGCTAATAATCAACGTACGTATTCCATAACTTCTAAAAAAAAGTACTACACACCAACTATCAAAAATAAAAAAAAAAATTCATAATCACAAGATAAAACTCATCAAACAGTAAGGTGAAAAATTTGTAATAAAAATGAGAGAGAGAAAGAGAGTGACTGCTGAAAGTTGTTATCCTCTCGCGAGCGTATTTATCCATCCCGACGCTGTGTGCATGTGAAATGGGGTGGAGAAAGCAATTGGGTGCGTTGCTGCGTTTTGCTGTACTAACGAATTTCAACAAGATCCTGACTGGGTGTGCTGGGCGTCGCAGGCACGCTGCTGGCTTTCCGCCTGAGGCCGGTCGAGTGGCAGCGTTGGATCGGTGGCTCCTCCCTGCGCAGCGGGCCTTGCTCCTCGAGGACCTCGCGTTCGGTGCGGCCGGTGTACTTAAACTTGGTGCCCCAGGAGAAGATCGAGCCGCCGCTCATCACAGGCGCGTCCGAGGCACGTGGCAGCCTGCAAGATTTTGTGTTTGGTTAGGAATGGTTGGCTTGATTTGAATCTTTTTTTTTCGTATGGTAGTTGAGTGGTGTTGAAATTAAGAGCAGATTTTTCAGTGATTGGCGGAAGAACATTTTTTTTTAATGTGAAAAAAATAAGAGGTGCTTTTTAATGGTTTTTAAATTTTATCGTAAGACAATTTTCGTTGAAAATTTATATATAAAAGTATAAATAATTTTGTTGATGGTTGAACGAAAAGGCTTTTAGACAAATTTCATTCGAAAAACAGCAGCGGTAGTTTGTGGTTAATTAGATATTTTTTATGATAATTGATATACTGCAACGATTTTAACATTTTCATTTTTTCGAAAATTCGCGACAAAGGCTTTTGCTGTAGATCAAAGGTAGAAATAATTAACAATATTTTAGATACAATTGTGATATTTATTTGTATACTGAATTCAATTTAACCAATGTATATATTTTTGTATTAATATATTCTTAAAATTTGTAAAGATTATTTATAAAAAGATCTTACACTTATTTATAGTCGATTACTTGTTTATTATTCTTTAATGTTATATTATGTCTGAATAAAATGATGTACATTAGAAAAGATCAACAAAAGGTACTGAAATCAATAATCATATACCTAACAATAACACCGCCTCAAACTCCGCAAATCATCCAAATACTTTCCTGAACGTACTATAAAACGTAAAATCATCAGCAATCAATCAAAATTCCAAACAATCCCAACTCTCATGAACAGCCCCACGAAAAAATGACCCTCTTCCGCCAAAAAAGCATATTCCATCCACAGTTCCACAAACCCTCGCTACCAGCCCAAACAAAAAAGAAAAAAAAAGAATTCAATATCCAACAACGACAAAACCGAGCACGCAGAGCAGATATAGAGAGTCCGTTAACCCGAAGCGTCCAGGCACGCGCCGTTCTCTCGATGATTAATCGATATACAGGCGGGCGCGCGCGCTCCACCCGCGCAGCCAAATATTTGACCGAGCGAAAAAATACGAAGGCTGCCGCCGCAACTCATCGAACTGATTGCTCCACGGCGCATCGACTTTCCGTTTCGTTACGACGTGATTTATGGGTGCGTGTAACGCTTCTTATGGGGGCGATACCAGCCTTTGTGTTTGTCTCGGTTTGTCCTCGAAGAAAATTAAGAGCGGTTTTGTAGGGAGGATAAATTTTGGAAGGCGGAGGGGAGCTGTATTTATTTGTTTGCGATGGGTTAATTGTCGATGGCTGTTTGAGAGCGGTTTTGTTTGAAGATTTGCTTTTTTCCAAGTGGTCGGGAGAATGTGAAGGTTGTTTAGAACTGGGTGTTTGTTTGTTTGAGTTGTGAATAGGGAGGACGAATACGAATTTATAAAGTAGAAGAGCTTTTAGGGGATTGAAAAGTATTCACAAAATTAACAAGTGATTTGGAAAGACTAGTTGTTAAATAATGGTAAATATTTGCTTTCTGGGTTACTTAACAAAGAATAATTTGATTTTTGCTAAAAGCTTATTTGAGGGAATGAAGAAATAATGCAATCATCTGACCTCGACTTAAAAATATATCCCATTAATTTTACATTTATTTTATCAATTTCTGCTATAAAAAGTAGTATTATATACTTTTTTAAATTATTATTTAATGACTTGACAAATATATTTAATATTATTTTTACCTTGGAAGAATAATATATAATCAAGTATAGAATGTAGATTTTCTCAGAAAGTGAATTTAATAAGACAACAATAGAAACTTTCTTTGAAACTCCTTGAATTTAATTTCAAATTGTTTTGTTTGACTAAACTCAAAGCGGAACACTGATATCTTCTTAATAAAACTCACAAGAATAGTATTAAGCTCATATAGAAAACTCAACTTAATAAAACTTTAAAAGATAGTTCCTACCATCTAAAGAACACCTAGACAGATCAGAGCGATTAACTCTGATTTGACTCTGAAATACAATGCTTAAACATTATTTTGAAGATTACTCTATAAAAATGCTCGTACTAGATATCACCTGAAAAATCGAGCCTACAAAGTAAGTATGATTTAACATCTGATTTTTTGAAATCTTGTATAATATCCCAAAACAAAAATATTTTCAAAACATTCTTCAACCCAACTATTTCTCCTTCTCAAAAGCTCAACCCACCAAAAAAACCACCTCACAAAACTAACTCCCTACCCCACCCATCACCCCAGAATCCCAACCAAAAATCGAATCACCAGCGACGAAACGTTCAACAAGTCCAGGGTCGACCGTTGAAGGGTCGGACGTGACGTTCCATCAGCGCCGCGGCGTGCATGCGGCCCTTCCCTTGGCCGGCGGCCAAAAGCTGCGGCAAGGACGACCGACAGACAATGCACTAACTCTGTTCTCTCAGGCATACAACAGGTCATTTCTGCGGGCGTCTTTCGCGAGCTTTCGTGGAGAGCGGTTATTTATTTGGCGGCTGGAGGGCAGGTAGGCCGTTTTTTTTTTCCTGGAGAGGCCAGGCAAGATTAATTTTCGGCGATTAGCGGGGAGAGATAAAAATAATTGCGGAGAGGCAAAAGAGTTTCTAGGGTGAATTTCTAGGCTATCGCGATTCGCGTTGATATTTGTGGGAGTAACGATTCTAATTATACAAATAATGACGGCGGAAAACGATGCTTTAGAAAAATAACTTTTGTACTCTTATAATTCGCCTCTTCGGAGTATCTCATTAAATTTTAATTAAACTTTAATTAAACCACTCCGCGGCAAAACTTTAATTCATCGGACTCGTGCAGTTTCGCTTTCCTTTTATATTTTCAAATATCGGTTGCATACAAATAATCCATGAAAAGTTTAAAAGTTTAACCGAAAGTTACATTCCCGCTCCCATAATCAAAATTTATTATTCATGAAAACATTTCTTTCCATGCAAATCCGGAGACTGAATCATCATAACAATCACTCGCAGAATTGTCGTCATTACGAAACTCGACGGAGCAGTAATAACTCCTCAACAGAAAACTACTTCGCCTTGTCACCCACAGTCAGAAGATTATTTGAAAAAAGAAGGTCAAAAAAAGGGAGGCACTTTAGATTATTTATGCTCCGCTTGCGAGTGCGAAGAAAAGGAATTTTTCCGGCTCTGCGGAGGAGAATTCATTTAGCTCTGTAAGCCAAAGGGTAAAAAGCTCGCGTTTTGATGATTTTTCCGCACGCGGAGGTAAAAGAAGAAGGTATTTTCATGCGCGCACAATTGAATGTCTCGGCGAGTAATCCACGATTTCAAGGGCTTTTAATACCGCGTCGCTGAATCGCTGAAGTGCAATTGTTTACCAGCAAGAGGACGGCGAAGTTAAAACGAGCGCTCGGACGGGCATTTCGAAAGCTTCATTAGTTAATTACGAATGTTGGCTGCTCCCAATTAAATTAGTGCATTTGTTCGCGAAATGGCAATGTTTGAGGGACGTTGTCCTGCGAGCTTTGTTTGTACGTCTTGTCCGTTTGCAGAGTTAAAGTGTTTTCATTGGTAATTTATGGCTGGTTATTAAAAAAAGTTCTTTTTATTATTGAATGAAAACCACGAGGAAAGAAATTTTTATTTATCTAGCGGTATTGGAAACTAATTCGTTCAGCGTAAACTTTTTTTATTTCGAAACTATAACTATTGGTAAAAACTTTATAAAAGCGATACAGATAAGGGAGCAACGAGTAAAATTCGAAGGTTAATAAATAAATTTTCCAATTTCCTATACTGTTTTTTCTTCTCTTATTCTACTGCTTGAATATTAAAACAATAAATAAAGAAAAAAATCAATAAGTATATTACTTGACTTCATTTTTCGCGCCACCGAATAAAAAATACAACATCGAATTTTCAAAATTAAAAAATCACACAATAAAACACACTAATATCAAACTTCTATTTCTCAAAACCGCCCCTTTTTTCTTCTTATCCACCTCCTCCATTAATTAATATACATATATACAGCAGACCTCAAGCACCTGATAGGACACATTCCATTATACACGCAAGAGAGACAACCCGAGGCAAGCAGCCCCGCAGGCGAGCTAACGAGCGTCGCGTTATATGGGCATAATTATACACACGCACGAATTCGCGAAGCTGCTCCTTTGCGGCTCCGCGTGGCTTTGTTAGCGGATATATACGTATACTTGATGCTTTTGCCGCGAGTATAACTGCTGCCTGTGTGCTCGGAAGGCGAGTTTTCGAGTTTTGTATAATTAATTGGCTGACCGTTGTTGCTCGATTTTTTTTAAGATTACTGTGGGATTGTGATTTTTTAAGTTTAGGAAAATTTTAAAGTGGCGTTTTTGGAGTTTCCAGTTTGTTTTGCTGAAGAGAACTTTCAAACAATGGAGGTCTTGAATTTAAAATGTATGAGGCCAGTTTTATGCGTGTTACATAAAGTTTACTGATAATAAAAAATTAATCTATTTGAAATGTAGTGTGATATATAGTATGTACGCTAAACCTTTTGCAAAATAGGTCTCATAGTGCTTATTATTTTTTTATTTAAAATGAAAATTATAGGTGTTTTAAAATAATTAATAGTTTTATAGCCTACATATATAACTTGAGCATTTAATAGGTTTTCCCGTAGAGCTTTTCATAGCTTTATTTTAAACTTAACGATGAAAAATATTATTTTATTAATATTTATTATTAAAATCTTTAAAATAGATAATCAGTGAAATTGCGTTTTTCTTTCGTTCAATGTTTTACAAAAAACGATATTAATAAGAGTTCCGCATCTTCTTGCTGATTTTCTGATGAATCTGTATAATGCAAATAATATCGATTTTTCGAAAATTAAACTAAACATTTATGTATTATTTATAAAAAAATAAAATAAAAATATCTTCAAAGCGACGAAAATACTCTTATCAAGAAGTATGTAAATTCCTTGAAAAAAAAGTTTCGTTTTTACAATTTACTAAGAAGAACTACTATCTAGAAGTTAGTATACTAAAACTATATTGACTAAAAAAAAGTCTAGTTTTAGAATAAAAAAAATAATTTGAAATAAGTTGAAAAGAAAACTGAACGTACTGAACTTGTGTTTATAGCAGATATGAGCATAGAGATTTTGAAAGCTCTGAAAGAAAAGAGAAAGAAGAAGAAAAGAAGATTGTAAAAAGAAAAAAATATTGAAAATTTGAATATACTTACGTGAAGAACAACATTTGCTCGATGGCGCATCTCCAAACGTGTCGGCAGTTCGAACCCGTTGGACATTTAAATCCGACGGTGTGTTTTTTCTGTAAAATTTGTTACACTTCTAAAAGTCTGTCTACGTCAAAGGGTAGTTTTTTCGTTTTATTTCTAAGTTCTATTATTAATATGATTTACTTTACGGAACTACTTTAACTTTATAATTTAATGTTTAAACAATGAGTGAACTAATTAAACATTTTTTAAAATCTAGTTAGTCACAATTAATGTTTTTATATTCTAATTCTCTTTATTAATATAAAATAATTTTAATGAAATATGTGCAAAAAATTACAGATCTTATAATTATATAAGTCATGATCAAAGATTAAAATTCGTTTTCTATTTCCACTTTTGTATGTTTATAATATAAAACTTAAATTTAAAAAGTATAGGAAAAATTAATAAATATATGATATTAAAAAATTAATAGAATTCAATAAATTATTTAGTTTTTGCATAATATAATGTTTTTCAACTACTGAAAAAATATGTTTTGACGAGCATCTAATATAATTTTAGGTCAAGCAGTTTTAGTAAAAAATTTAACATTCTAAAAATTAAAGGTTTAAAGGCTCGCTTTGATACTACGCTCGTAATCTTTAGTAGTTTTAAAATCAAAGAGTGCGGTATAATGCCTCCATTTGATGGCAAATTAAATTATAGAGTGAAGGGAAATGTACTTAACTATGCTTTTTATCAAAACTATTTTGGATTATAAATAAAATTAGTTAATTATAGATTAATTATTTAATTTGCATAAACTGTATGATTTTAAATATTTCGAAAATGATTTTTTTGTATCACATTTCCATTGTTTTACGTAATTAGTGCAATATTGATTCTTACACACTTGTATTTATTTGCGCGACCCTAATTAGTATGACAGTTCAAGGCTACATAATGAAGTTAAAATACATGCTTTCCAGTACATATTTATTTGTTTGCATTACGTTAAAAAAATAAGTTTTAGTAAGCTATATAGCAATATTAATGTTTTGTTTGCACATTAATACTGCTATAAACAAACATGAACATTGATACAAACAGTTACGACGACTTTAATGTTCAAAACGTGTTTCTATTTGTAATTAAATATTACTTAACTACTATAGTTCTGCAATTTCTAAAATAAACGACAAATATCGAAATTGGTACAATTCGAAAATACAAACCTTTAATTTGTAATTTAATAAATAATTAAGTGCATAAAACTATATCATTTTTTGTACCCTCTTTTTTACAGTTTCGAAACTTTTATCTACCAAATAAAGATTCTTTCAACAGCATTTCCTTATAAACACATTTTCTCTCAAACATTTGTACGAAATATTTAAAACCATACAAATTTCAATCACTAATCTCGCTAATTGACCGTACACTCGATTAAAAACCAACAATAAAAAAACAAAAAATTTCCACACAAACTCAAAGCAATTAAAAAACGTCCACGTCACTCTTTGATTTTCCACAAACGAGCGCAACCAAAACGCCCGAACGCGCCGAGCTTGCACGTACCTCGGCGAGCTTGCGACTAAACTAATATGAAGAAAAAAAGTGCTTCGACTCACCTTCGTCCTCATGTCCTGTAGAGAGTGAGAGCCGGTCGGCGCAGCGGGCAGAAATAATGGGATTACTTTGCTTGTAAAACTATACAGCCTCGAACGACTAGTCTATACGCCGGCTATACGCGCGGCGCTTTATGCATGTATTCGTGTGCGTGCGAGTGAACGAGGACGTCTTTGCCGAAGATGTGAAAGTGTGAATGAGCGAAGGGTTTGAGAGGAGAAAACAAGGCCGTTAATATGAGCGAGGGGTGGAGTCGAGGGTGGCTTTTTTGCGTGGGTGGAGCTCGGTTATTTTTAGACGCCGCGTCGTGATTTCATGAGGTCATTAGTAGCCGCTTTTTTTCTTCTTGTTATCGAGAGTGTGGATAATGTTTTTTGGAAGAAAATTTATGTTTTTATACTGATTGAATTAAAATTATTTAATTTTATAACGCTTTTCACACTTTCAACTTGCAGATGTTTAAATCACTCTCCAAATTTAGAATCCTAATTTTAAATTATTTCACTTTCCAGAGGACTGCTCTACCAGCATTTACTTACGAAAATAAAACTTCAAATCCTCTATACTTTCGCTTTCGATTGTCACGAGGCAAAATTAATTAAGCGAAGGGTTCGCCACGTCCACGCCGAGAATTCACGCGTCGATACATCGCCGCAAGTGCACCACTCGTATTCGCGCCTCGCGAGGTCAATATACACATGGTTACAGTGCACCTACACATATCGGCGACTTACCACCTTCTCACGTATACGTGTGGGCATTCCGAGCTACCCTCCATTGTTCAAGTGTGGCATTGCCTTTGCATAACGCGCTTATAGCTGCGTGCCGATGTGTGAGTTTGCGAGTGCGGGTTTGGTTACGACCGAAGGTTAATGCCGAGGGTTTAGTCGATTTTTTTCTATTATTTCTGCGTTATTTATTTAGGCGGCTTTTCTATAGGGGATGTCGCTGTTTAGTTTTAATGTTAGCTTTGCTTGTTTTTAGTTGAGGCGGAGGACTTTTGGTTTTAATTTTAAATGAAAAGTGTTTGTTTGAATTTTAGAATTAATTTTGTAGCGCTGTAAGCAAAATTTTCATTATTAAATGTATTATTCACGAAGGAATATAGTGGATAAATGAAGATAAAAGAATGTTTTGTTTTAAGTAAGAAAATAACGGAAGTCGCCTGCTTTAGACTAATTTAATGTTATTTTAAAGTCTTTACTCCTACATTTATGGCTCACTATTCTGGGCTTAATCTACTTAAACCTTAATCTACTTGTAATCTAACACAATGGCCTTTTTTACCCGCGTTCGTGAAAAAGAATACTTTTATTTCAATTTACTAGTTCTCAAATCCTAAAAAAGACAAAATATCCATCCGCGCTCTACTCATTATCAGACCGTTCAAATCCAAACGATAAGAATAAATAATAAACCAGCAGTAAAAGAAAACATAAAACCGCTTACGCAACATCAAAGCGAAAAAACACGCGACTCCGAAAGGAACGTCGCCTTACGTGTGCAGACAGGAGCGCGTCCGTGGCTTCTTACGTGTGCACAAGACGCAACATAATACCGGCGCGCGAACAGAGAGGGAAATGCCCTTTTGCTTTCTCTCTCTCTCTCTGACGTAAGGTACAAAGCACCGGTGCACTAGTACCTGTGCTACTGTGTTTTTCTCGCTTGCGAGGGTTCTCAAAGTTTTATAAGGAGTGACGAGCATCCGGCTTGAGAGTTCGGGACGATGTATTTTTCACGCGTTTGGTGTTTTTATGTGGGGTGGGAGGGTTGCGTTGGTGAACGACTGGAGGTGAAAGAAGGTTTGATGGAAGGATTTTTTTTTATAAAACATTTTTATATACTTGAAAAATAAAGATTTTGTTAATATAATATAATGTCGGTTGAATTGATAAAGAACGTTTTTTTAAAGTCTTATAAAAGTATTGAATTCAAAACTTTCCGATAGAAAACGGGATGAAAATGTTGAAAACGGAATAAAAAATAGTGATTTTAGAAAACGAAAACAAGATGTTTTTTCCTCGAATATTTGAATCCTTTTCTTAACAATCTTAATCGACTTTTTATTGAAAATCTACTGACTATTCATGAATTTTTAAAGTTTTATTAAATGTGATTTGGAATTTAATAATTTTAATAATTCTTTTTTTGGCTTTTTTATTTTGGCTTTATTCTAGTACTTGTTTGCAAAAATAGTAAATTTTTTTTGGCACAGATTCCAAAAATATTATAAGTTAGTGACTTTTTTTTAAATATTTTATATCTCAAAAAATAATTTAAATAAAAAAGAAATTAATGTAGAAAAATTGTTTAATGGTCATTTTCTGGCTTGGTTCCGGTTAATTACTGATAATTACCTCATATTTGAACGGGTTAAGGCATAAGAATGATTAGATTATCGTAAAACTACGCTTTTTCCGATTTCAATTTTCTTCACGCCATTCCACCTGTTAACTTAATTTGCTCGTTTATTTTTAAAGCAGCAATAAAAACCGAAGTAGTTTAAATATTTTAAACATTTGAAATTAAATCGTAAAATTATGTGTATGAATGTGTGGGTATGAACGTAATATGTGAATATAGGTGAGTTTATGTTTGCATGAGTATAGGCATGTATGTATGAGAGGGTGTACTTTTACATCTTCGAATCTATTCAATCAATTTTGATCTAAAAACACGTATTTTCGTTTTCGAAATGGTTTAATATCGATTTACGCATTGTTACATTAGAATAGGGTGCCGATTTTCAAAATACAGTTAATTTTATGTAATAATATTTGATATTTATAATGTAAACAAAAATATTAGTCACGTATTCTATACTATCAATGCTAAAAATGATTTACAGCACAGTATTAGCACAGTTCTCCTAGGCGGATCGTTATCAGTCTGATGTATTGTCGCAATCGAATTCCGGTTTGCGTTTCGGCGTCGGGATACACATGCTCGAAAAGGCATTAAAATTCATAATCCGATAAGCGACGTTTGATGTCTCGATACGCCGAGTTTCGCGATGCTTAATTCGGCCCGCTTGCGTATATTTCACTTTTCCTGACGCAAAAGCGTCGTTACACGCAGGTAAACCAGCTGAATATGTCATCGATTGTCGCTGCGCGCGTCCTCCAATTAAAATCCGCTTTGCACGCCTACTGAGGCAGAAATTTGATTTCTCGCAAAGTCAAATCGCACGCGATGATTTAGCGGAAAGGCTAGTTTAATGATCGTGAAAAAGTGGTTACGGATTACACGTTTTATGAATAAGGGTGTGAAGATGAGGAATGTGATGAAACTTGAGATTTTATGTAGTAAGCGGAAATGTTCTATTTAACTTCTATTAATGATTCTAAAATTTCTATTTCAACTATGTATTAAAGTTTAACTAAAAATATATGTACTAAAAATAAGAAAAGCATATATTTATACAAATTATAAAATTTATAATCTATCTAATATAATAATCACATTGACAATAAAGTTTGTAATAGTGTTTCAAGATCCGGGAGCAAATTTATCAAACTGAAAAAATATGACTGTTTTCAAAACCCAAGAAAATCTCCGAAAATACTTATAAAAAATGCAACAACCTTCTAAAGTAAATGAACGGCAAAACCAATCATCAATGATACAAAGATGAAAAATTTCCCGCCTCGAAGCAACCTAAACTTCCCAAAAAAAATCCATATCACGCAACTCCTCAAACCCACCCTCACAGAACTAGCACCCAGCCCATTCTTCGCGAAAAATCAGTCCTCTTTAATAATCCAGACTCGAGTAACCGTATATCTCCCGTTCACTCGCCCGATCGCCTTAAGATCACGTGCCCACACACAGGCGTATACGCACCTCGGTTATCGTCAGATGGACTATGAACATTTTGCCTTCGTAGTTGATTTTCTGGACCTCCGGCCAGCGGAAGTGGTTGGTTTTGCGCGAACCCTGGAACGTGAGGATCCCGCAGTGGTTGATGCCGAGGTAAAGTGGCGTCCCCTTGTGATCCTGTAACACGAAGATTTAACGTTTATTGGAGTTGTGTCGCAGAGGTTATCGAGGGGTATAAATAAGTGATTTTGGGTTTAAATGTAAATGTAGGGATGTTGGAGGGCTGGCTATTTTGGGATGGTTTTGGTGGATTATGTTATCGAGTAAATGGCATTTGTAGAGTTGTTGGGTATCATTTTTGTCATTTATTAAATCAAGAATAGTATATTTAGTTGTAATTTAAAGCTTGAAAATTGTTGAACAATTTGTAAAAGGATACCCAGAAAATTATCAGGCTGTCCAAATATCTTCAAGTTTTACATTAAAACTAGGCTATCAGATAAAACTACCAGTGATATTGATGTAACTAAAATAAGCTAACTTATCAAGCTTAAAAACATAAATTGAATATTTATCTTGGATAATACTGAAGCAGAAAACTGATAGCCATTTGAAAAAATTAGAGTTCTATATTGAGAAATGGCTAGGCACATCGATGTTCCATAAAATAACACGTAGCTCAATTATTTCGAGGTAGCTAATTCTAGTCAATTAAGCTACATTCAATAGCCATTTTCGCTTAAAAAACCCATTGTTACACAAAAAATTTCTCTTTTTTGGCTAAAATAACAGGCGAGTAATGAAGCATACCCACCGCAATTATTTCTCAAATCGTTTTTGCCTCTTTTTTATACAAGTATAACTCACTCGAATGGATTTCACTTTAGAATGCAATACTTCTATGCTTTTATTCGTGTAAAAGCCCTACAGCATTTCAAAAATATTTTTCATTTCAAAAATGTTAAAAAATTCTCTTAGAGTAAAATATGGATTCCAAAGCTTTTTCAACTAAATGTTCATTTATAAAAAGCAATTTTAATTGGAAAACAAAGTTTAAAAATATTATTGGCAATATTATTTACGATATTTCTACAATTTACTTTCATAACAAACTCGTAACATGAATTATCGATGTCTTTCGAAGAAAGGAATGTAGAACAATATACTGGGCTACTTGAACTACGTGTCCCTTGTAATATTGGTCGCCCACACCTGTCAGCTGCATCCGGAAGCTAGCGCACTTTCGATAATAGAAAAATTCTTCGAAATCTTGTCGCTGTGCAAGTTATCTATACTAGTGTTCTTGGAAATAATGGGGCGCATTAACCTACCTTGCGCTCAGTTTTTCATGGTAGGGTAAGTTACTTTGTAATTGAAAATGTATTGCTAAATGTTTCTTTGGACTCACTTTTTCAAATCAAGTTTAGTCATATCTTATATATGATCAAGGGAACTACGACTATATGCGTATAATCCCAAATTTTAATTTCGAAACATCGACAAATAAAACCTAGATCAATTATACATTCTTCATTACAAGCTACCTATCTACTTTAATATACGTGTATAGTAATAATAATAAATACCTAAACAGGATATTCATTTTGAGGCCTGCCTTGCGCACGCAGTCAGATAATTATTGCGTTAGCACGGGTGCATGGTAGTAATTTTCGGCGTAAAACCCTTATCGCGTACATAATATATTGCCAAAAGGGGCTCGGCTCCACACAGTGCGCATAATGCGAAGTTTAATATAGCTCTCGTGCCTTGTTCGTGACGAAAGCTTATGATAACCTAACGAATGTTTTGGTTTTGTCACCGAGCTTTATGGAATAATTGATGTTTTTTTCATTGCCCAATTAACTTTGATTTAATAAGCATCAAATGTTTTTTAAAGAATTTCAATTGTTTTCACTAATTATCTATTTGTAATTTTAAATACTATAAGTCATTATTTATTTAAGAAATATAAAGTTAAATTAAAGAAAAATGAACGTCCGCCAGGTATAAAAAATTATAATATGCATGAAATGTTTTTGCAACATAAATCGTGTGAATAAGCTATAAGCATGGTACTTAGACACTAAGAAACCTAAACTTATTATATACATTAAAAAACTCATTTCAACATTCAGAAACGCAATAGCTTCTCTCCTAAAATACATATTCCTTACCGCGCTCACAGAAGTCTAACAAAGGCGCCTTTTCATTCAGCCAAGTTAGAGCGCGAGTTCCGGGTGCGCGCCAAAAGATGTCTAATGCGCCGGTAATGAAGCCGCTTATTGCGGCTTTGAAGGCGCGATTTTACGGGCATCGCACTTAAGAAGGAGTAAAAGAGAGGAAACGAGACGTGCGTATGCATACTAAGATGCGATATATAGCTGCTAGTCGTTTAAGTCTTACTGCGCTCTAAATTAACGAAACAATTCGTCTCGCAATCAGCTGTGGTTATTTAAAAATACGACGGTGCTTAGGAGGTTGCAAATTCGTCTTTGTGATTTTATTGAATTTTCATCCTAAAGAAATCTTTTGATATTGAAAGAGGCCTTTAGAAGTGCATTTTGAAATATTTAGAATTGTAGCACGCTGTTTTTTTAAAAAAGTTCGAATGGATGTGGGTGTGTCCCTGAACCTTCAGAATCGATATTGAAAAATGCTCACCTTTTACTTTTTTAAAAGAAAGCGACTTTCTTTTATATTTTGAAATTATAGGGCAGAAATTAAATTAATATTAATTATTGAGGATTTTGAAACAGTGACAAAACGACAGTATTATCATTGTAATAATTGTCATTGTGACGTTCCATTGTAGCAAGTAATGAATAGAACAATTTTGATTTAATTCATGTATTCACAGTAAACAGCTTTTTATCAATGTGATAAGCCAAATTCAGTACGATATCGGTTTGGCAGAGTTCAGACGATAATATCGTAATATTAGCATATTCGTATTCGCTTGTAAATTCGGATGTAACAATTAATCAAAGCTTAAGATAATTCTAATTAAAATATTTATGAAAAGAACCATTGCTCAAACAAATATTTACTTAGATAATTCAACACTTTATGCAGCCCCAGATTAATATTAATCTCTTAATATTTACAACCAAAACGTGACCACCTTAAAAATCTCTCGGTATTCAGAACCCACCCAGCCGCGCTCTCTTATCTATATCTCAATTCCCGCATACACATTCACAGAGCGCGTTATTCGTTATTAAAATCGAAACTCGCGACGGCCGCGCGTAGATTTATTCGCGCCCCTAATGAAAAAAGGCGCGCGCCGGCCATAAATCATCTTCTCCAATGCGAAAATGGGATGCAGGACACGTCGAATGATCAAGTGCATGTGTGTACGAACGCGCTTGTGTTACAAATGCGAAGTTAACGTCGCGATAAATTTTCGCGAATGGAAGGGATTCCTGAAATAAGCTGAGTCGCTCTGTTCACCTTTCTTTTAATGACAATTGATGTAGGTGTACTTGTAAGGGTAAGTGATGAGAGTTTTGTTACGTGCTGATGAGGGGGATGATGGAGGCGAGATCGAGGGTAAAATTTATGTGTGCTGATAATTGAGGATTTTCGTAATTAGGCTTGGTGAGAATGGTTTTTCGAGCTTTTGTGTGGATGATTAGTCATCGTAAACAATGAATATCGATGTTGAATTGTGTTCGAGGCAGACGGAAGACTAGAGTTTCCAGCGGCATGGACACAATGTGAACTTTGCGATGACGTTTTTGGTTAACCATCGAAAGTTGGTTTGATAGAAGTTGGGTATTGTTTGATTAGAAATATCGCTTTTAAATAGATAACTAGGTAGTTATTTATGAAAAATCATAACTTTAAATTCAGATCGGTAATGAAACCATTTTATATTATTTATGTTATAAAATATTGCAACTTGTTAAATGAAAATATCAAGCTGCTTTAAAAATAATATAAATATTTTATAATATTCTATTTTTCATTCAAATAATACAAAACTATTTTCTATAAATTGAATATACTCTATTTAAAAAAAAAACTTCTCTATACAACTTCAAAACATTCCAAGCTAAAAATTCAATTTCATCTCAAAACTTGAATAACACCTATTAATTGCACCACTAGAAAAATAAAAGAAAACCCTCTCCACGCTAAAGAAATAATCAAACAGAAACTCGAGAAAAACAAACTCGCAAAAGCAAAAACAATTGTCAACAAATCGATACACACGCACCTACCACCAGAAGAAAAAACATTGATTGCCCACCTACAGCAAAAAAAGCGTCCTCCTTCCTCTCGCCTGGACTTCGTTCCAGATTCGGAAGTAAACTCAATTTTGATCCAATTGTTTCCCCGGCGCACACGAAAATTCTAGGTACAGTCCTGAGAGAGTCTATATAGAACAGGGGCTCATTCGATTAGCTCGTATGTGTGCGCACGCGCTCAGCCGAGAGCTCGAATATTACCGGCTGAATTATTCGAGTCGTCCAGAGTGAGAGAGTCCATCCTCTCTGGAAAGCTCGCCTTTATTCTCCATGGTCGTGTGATTTAACGGCGCCGGGTAGCCAGTCCAAATCGGCGGTTGTTTTAGAATCCGGCCGGCTATGCATGTAGGAATGTGCCGGCGGGTACCTCTGTGAATGAACTAATGCTAGCTCGAATTTTGGAGAGTGAATTTTCGTGTTTGTTACCGGGGGCTGGCTTTTGATTGGTTAATGGGGAGGGGGTTTATAGAGGTGTTTTAGAGTGAAAACTTTAGTACTGCTTTTATTAGTTTAGAAACTTTTATTCGTCTCAGATGCAGAATTGTGTTTTATGAAAGTGTTGAGCTTTGCTGAAATAAAATTTACGAAGAATCTGAAACTTTCATTCATGATATGGTAATGTTATTGTAATAACTGGATTAAAAGTGACCACTTTTCTCAAAAGGATTAGCTTCAACCTTTCCCTCTGACGCAATCTAACAATGCATTAAAAAACATTATCCCACTAAAAAAAACTAAGCTTACTCAAAGTAGTGAAAAATTTAATCCCCTTATTCATGAGTAAGCTGAGAACAATGCGATTAAAGTTCCTGAAAAACAACGGGAAAATATATGTATAAAGAGTCTGACTAAAGCGCAGTCCACATCTACTTGTTTCACAGGATTGCATTGACGCAATATTTTAAAAGAAATCGTAATTCGTACAGTTGACTAAAAATATATCCATGCTTATCTTATTGATAATCATTTTTCTGGGAGAGTAACAAAATCCTTATTATGTTAGTTACGTCTTCTACTGTACAATAAATAATACATATTAAATAAATGTTTCCTTAATCATGTCAGTTATTGTAGTCGAAAAACAAAAACATACTTTTCAATGATTGTGCCGATCAAATATAAATACAATATAAATAAAGTTTTCAAATGTTTCTTTCATACACACAAAAGGCATAAAATGCTCGAATCAAAGTAAAATTAATGAAACTCTCGAATCCCTTATGCCTTTTACTAATTTCACAACCGTAATTATCCCCTATAAAATACATACAATATCGATTGTCCAAAATCCCACGTTATACTAATTCCACTCCCAACCAAATCATTCGCTTCGTCCTCCCAAAAGCTCGAGCCCCTCTGTAAAGCTTCCACTTTCACGTTCCGCGCGCCGATGCATCGATCCCGCCAACGAACCGCAATAAATCCCATAGTATCTGTCATTTGGCTTACTCCCTCTCAATATCGTCATCGACAGAGCGCAGCTGCATTGCCAGCTCGAGATCAAAGCTCGGCTCGGAAAATGAAGCCGCCCGGCCGATTGGTTGGGGTCGAGCAGAGACAAGGGGCGGGCCACGAATCGAACAAGACTGAGAGAGGGATGAGCGCTTGAATGGGGGAGGATGTTTCTGAATGGGCTTGTTTATGCGATTGGCGTGAACGGAATTCGAATACTAATTAGAAGGCTTCAGGGGATGCTTGGAAGTAGAGGGAGGATCAGGAAATATTTTTTGGATTTTTGAAGGGGGTTTGTTTTGGATAAGGTAGTTTTGTATATATAGTTCAAGTTAGCTAGCTACTTTAAGGATGTTATTAGTTAATTGACTTATGTGGTGTTTGGTATAGTAATCTTGTAAGCCTTTTGCATTTTGTCACTAAGATATTTTAAATACTTAATAAATTTATGAATTTAAGTTAAAATTACCAACAATTATCATCGTATAATATTTGTACAAAACTTGATTGTAAATTGTTGATTAAATAAGTTGCGCTGTTAGCAGAAAATTTGCAAAAATTTTGTATTAACAAAATTTGACGATTTTCTTTTTTCAGTTCTATTTATTTTTTGTAAGTTAAATACATCAAATATAGATAGAAACGCGCAAAAATGTTTACTTTATGAGATAAAATATTTGTTTGAATATATTCGAATGTAAAGATACCGTTGAAGGGGTCGTTCACGAAAAATATTCAAGCTTAACCATTGTGCTGGCTATTATTCTCGTCCGAGATTTTCTATGTTCACCTTATGGTTTTTTTTGGAAAAAAATATAGATATTTTAACAATAATACCATTTAAAAAATAGTCATTTAATACACTACAAATTTCAAACCCATATAATATTACCTACATATTTAGGTTTTAATAATTGCATATTTTCATTGCAAAAAACTACCAATATAAAATGGCTGAATTCTTCAAACTACTCCGATATATTCAAAATAGCCTACTAAATTTCAACGTCGATTTTGCACCGAACAGATACCCCCATCCGATGCTGTTTCCTTTCTTGAAAATTCCGATATAAAGAACGATTTGAATAAAGCAATATCGAAGATACGCTGCCGACTGAATTTCCAAAGGATGCATCGTAGGAAAAAGATAGGAAGAATTTCGCGCTCGGATCTTTCCGCGTACGCGCTGAAAGGCAACGCGAAAAGTTGTAAAAGGGAACAAAGAAAACGGGCGAGCGAAAATGAATCTGAGGGAGAGAAAGAAAGAGAGAGGCAATAAAAAAGCATACCGCGGAGAGACGTCGGAGGGAGAGCGCAATTTTTTCTTCGTGAAACGAGCCACGTTCGAATCGAATTCTCATAACCGAGAGGAGTTAATGAAAAACTGAGGAGGGGAAGAGTGAGCGTTAATTAAAATTCGTCATTTCGAGCTGGTGGTCTTCACGAGCGAACTAATGGCGCGGAGCCGGAGAGCCATTGGGCTTGAAAATAATGAGTCTGCCGATCTTAATTTGGAAGTTTTTTTAAGGAATAATTATAATCAGTAGATGCTAGCTTGTTTCATTGATCGATTAAAAAAACCTTGAAAATTTAATAATAATTTCAGATTACTTCGAAACTGATTTATCTTACTGTATAGGGGATCGAAATGTAGGTCGATGCACGTACAACTTCTGTTTGATAAGCAAGGGACGAAACTAGGATCCGCTCTATTAGGTGATAACATTTAGGTAACGACTCTAGAGGGAAATCGACACACCGTGTGTCTACCGCACGTGCATAAAGAAATAAATAATGCCTGCTGGGATTATCTGGAAAGGGACAGTTTCTTCCTTGTTTATCTTTGTATAATAAACATAGGGACAATTCAGATCAGTGATCAAATATTATTCACCCGATAAAGGAGGAATAGAGATAAACAGTCGATATAATGATTATGGACAGTCATATCCTAGAGAATTGATGAGACAAAGTTATAAGGCTCACAGATCGTCACTTGATTACTGCAAAAGAAACTAACATAAATAAGGAAAATACGACGTAAATATTTTTCAGAAAAACCTCTCAGAGGGGAAGCAAATTAACATCAGATAAATGCGTTCGATAAAAGCGAAGAAAGAATACTAAACCGTTGAGCAACAAACTCCGTAAAAGCGGAAAATAGTAAAGTAATAAAAGGTGCGCAAAGCTATATTCTGCTTGAGTAGGGCAGCCGCCAGTCAGCCCTTGCACTCGCGTATGTATGTATGAATGGACGTACGTGCGTGCACTAGGGAATAAGACGTTAGCGCAGAAGAGCCGTTAAAGGCAAGATTACACAAATGTGTGAACCTGAGCACTGGAGAAAATGGTTATGGAAAACCCATCGTCGAATGCATAGAGTATAAAAGTAGTGCAAAGTAAGTTATAGGTTGATATAACATTATTAATACATAGCTGTACTTTATGCATTGATTGCATCAGATATACAAAGTAAAAAAAATCAACTATTTGCAAATTGAAGAGGCGAATTGATAGTAACTATTGCAAACATGTATATGCATTGGGGTTTTCATAGCACGTGTACGTATATGGGGTGCAGATTTGAATTCCACCGAGGGTTTCTATTTATGCAAAAAAAGTGCGTTCTAGTGCAGTGTTTTTCCTTTGAGGTAGACTGCGGAAAGTTTTAAATCGTTTATTCAAATGAATACATAAAATAAAGTCTATAAAACAAAAGCATGCATATATGTACAACTATACTGAATAAAAGATTCTGAAAAAAAGAAACGAAGCAACAAATTTAAATTTTAAAATGTTTAGTTCAGACTTATAATGTTTGATATCAAAAATAAAAAAAAATGAAAATTTTTTAATACATATATTTATTAAGTTGCTGCATACGATAAACAATAAGTTTCTTAATATATCAAACGTGCTTAAGATTTCAAAAGACCCAAGTAAACGTGACCTCCAGAACCATAACTCCTGAAAAACCAAAGATTTCACAAAATCATTCCACCGCTCGCCCTGCCTTATCGCACGAAAGCAAACGGGGCCAGCCACGCGCCGGCGTTACACGCGCGATTTACGAGCAGAAACAACTGCCCTCTCCGGCTAGGCCAGTAAAAAAGCTCTTTCCAACCGCGCGCGCGCTTGTAATAAGACGTCGCTGTATATGGCCGAACGCGGAAGCGAAATTGCGCAAAAGGAAGTGGAAAAATAGAAGAAAGGACCACCCAAAGCGAACGGATTTTTGTATTTGGCTTTGCTGTTTGGGATTTTTTCCGAATTTACGAGCCAGACTTATCTGGGTGTCGTTAAAGTGTTTCTGAATAAATCGAAAATTCGTGTACCTTTCTTTCGTTTACTTCAAATTCTATAATAAAATCAGTTATTTGATTGCTGAATCAGTATTAATCCATTACTAATCCATTTAAGCTGCATCGAAGCTCTCCCAAGCTCAGAAATTCTCCACGAAATCGCGCTCTGTTATCCACCTCGCTTAAAACACTGAACACCCCCAAACACCCGGCCAAGTAAAGCGATTCCCGAACTCCGAAGTTTGCGCCCAAAAACTGCAAGTCTGGCCTCGTTCGTGAAAACTGCAGCTCCCGAGCAATCGGACCGAGTCGTGCGAACGCGGCTTTCTTCGTCGACACGTGCGCGCTCGATACTCCCGCGGCTCTGGGAGCGTCAATTATTTGGATCCGCAGGCGCTCACGTGGACCATGAAAATTACACGAGCTCCCAGCTGCTGCTGCACGTGCAAGAAGTTCTTCTCTCGAGGAAGAGAGTTTCGAGAAGGATGGAGGAGACGGAGGAGATGATAAAAATGGGAAGGCCGAGTGTAAATAATGTCTTCTTGTTGGGAGCTGTGGAGACAATGTCTTTTTCGGTTATTGATGAGCTGGGACAGAGATGTTTAAGAGATGGGGTGGAGGATGCTGGGAGATAAGGTTTTTTTAGGAGTTTGGGGAATGTAAAGATGACGATGAGTTTGAAGATACGTAAATAAGGAAGTAAAAGGGTGTGTTTGGTTATTTATTGCATTATAGCGATATAGAATATCATAACATTTTATTAAGAAAGGTTCAATTTTTTCAATTAAATATGTAAAGGATGATGTGATATAAAGTTTTACTAGTTGATAAATTCTTTGATGAAAATAGTTTTTTAAAATTTATCATCTCCGAACAAAAGAAGCTTAGTATCTATAAATTATTACCATTTTTATACTTTTAATATTTTTGAGAAAATGTTTTTATGAAGATTTTTAGAATTATGTTTAACTTTATTTTTTTAGCTAACCATACTTTATTTTTTATATATTCTTTTTGCAATTTTCAGTGATCAAAGGTTAATACTTAATAAAATTTAAAAAAAGTCTAGCTAAGATTCCAAATAGAAAAGTCAATGAGGTAATACTGATAAAAAAGTTAGAGCTATACGTTTTCGCTTTTTCTGCAATTCCTAGAGCTACTATTTCTTGTTTAGAAGTAAGAAACGAGCAAAAATCTTGTAGCCTGAAATTCTGTTAAAAAAGTTTTAGAAAAAGTTGAAAAATAAAGTTAGAAAGAGAAAAAGAAAAATTTAGAGCAAGACTAATCACCTTGAAAAGCACACGAAAGGCATGAAAAGCAAACCTGTTAATAAATTAAATTTATTATTTTCTGCATACTTTCATCTTAACGCTTATCGCTAAAACCAAACTAAAGCAAAAAAAAAATTAGCAAGAGACGATACGAATTCACAGCTCTTTTCAACTCTCTCTCTCTCTAAAAAAAAGAAATTTACCTGCAACTCCAAGGCAGCGAAGGGTGCCGTAGAAAAGGCTCGAAAACTCGAGTCAGATACGGGCCGAGAAAGAAAGAGAGCTGGAGGGTCAGAAAAGGTCCGTAGTCCGAAATAATCTTGTAAGTCGGCGTTGCGAGCGCAGCTGCGAGAAAGGAGGCAGACGTGGAAAGCGGAACTCGAGTCGAGTGGGAGGCGCGCGCGAGGGTGAAAGCTATACACACCTAAGGAGAGAGCGGAGAAGAAGAAGAAGAAGAAAAATAAGAGAGGAAAATAAGGAGGTGGGGAGCGAGGGCAAAAAAGCTCGCTTGACCCAGATTATAAGCGAGATTTCGGCCGGTCCTCTCGAGTGGAAGAGCAGAGGGCGAGGGCCTAATCAAAGGAGGCATTTGTACAGGTTTGATGGAGAATGTGTGAGTCACGGGGAGGATAACTAGCGGGGCAATCTGAAGAGGGAAGTTTATTGTGCGGAGGTTTTTTGATTTTTGTAGGCAAATCGGGATTGATTTTTTTTAAACGTTTGTGATGCGGCTTTTAGCTTCTATGTCGCATAAGCATTTTTATAATTTATTTGTGTTTCTTGTTATAGTTTTAAATGCCTAAGTATAAATCTAACATTTTATGAATGCATAATTCCACTTCATTCCATTCCTGAAATTCTTCATTGCCGGCAAAAAAATGCCCTCCATTCCAGATCTCTCTCCGGAACCCGCTATATTAGCTGTCGAGTTATGAAATTATAATACGCGGAAGAGAAAATCCACAATAGGGACGTTTCCTTCCGAGCTCTCTTCGCGCTCGCTCGCTCGGGGGAATATTATTATTCTCCGGGGCGCCGAGTCAATCTTAAGGCTGAAAGTCTAAATAGGACCTAGTATATCGAGTTAAGCTTTCCCCGAGTAACCGCGGGAGTGCATTAACTGGCTCTGACGGCGGAAAAGAAAGCTGATTTTTTAGTACAATTGATTTTTCTCTTCTCGCTCAAGGACGTTCATTGTTCTAGAGATCCGCTCTGCGACGGTTTGTATTTTTAAACGGTTCTATTCTTGGTTTTTGATATAACTGGTGTAATTTGCGGTATATCATAGTTCGTTTGACAGAAAGCAGATCAAGGCCAGTAAGATGCTGTATTTAAAGCTTAATTTGCGTCTTATTAAAGTAGTTAAAAGGGGGATATTAATGTCAATATCGTGTGAATTTTTCCAAACAACTAATAAATTTAAAAAATAAGATCGATATATTTAGTCACCTTAGATGTTTTTTATTTCACTTTTTTTCTTGTGAGTTTGAAAGGCTTTAAAAAAAAGCAAGGAGTGCTCGATTTCATATTGAAAATTTTCTAAAAATACGAAAGGCTTTATACAAATTCGATAAAGAGAAAACGCTTTAAAACTTAATTGAATGTACATGAGAGTTTCGAATTTCTATTTTGAAATATAAAAAGTATAAGCAGCACTAAGAACACTTTAGAGTCACTCAATTGGATATTTTCGCCAAATTGAATAAAAATATTAGAACACCGAGTTTAAATCCGTTTTTTTCCACTTCTAAAGTAATTTCACTTGAAACAAATAGTTATTTTCAGTTCAGTACACCGGTAATTGATTTCAGCCTGAATAGGCCTATAGAAAAAAAATATAAGCAGAATCCAAAAGAGAAATAATTACTCATCTTTTAGATCGAGATAAATTAATTTAATTTTCACAAAACAAAACAACCTACATAAAACTTTTTAACAATCCTCACTAAATCCTACTTCTTCTCGCAGAACCTTGTCAAACATAGAGATATTATACCACAGCCCAACCCTTACTCAAAAAACTCTAATAAGCCAATTCAACAAAAGTAGCAACATTCTTTACATCTACGTGAACTCACCTTGACGGGGTGCGGATCAACGGCATAGGTGTCGAGCTGCGAGGCCAGCCTGAGGAAGTGGGTCTCGGCCTGCTCGGGTGTGAAGCCCTTCAGCTGCGTCTGGTGGAGATCCAGGGCCTTCTCCTCGATCGCATCGGTCTGCTTCAGCAGGAGCTTGTGCTCGGCTATGTAGTTGCCCTCGTGCAGCTCCGGGTCGTAATCGCCGAGCTCGCCTGTTCCAGAGTAGCCGGGGAGAGCATCGAGAAAAATGCAGAGGGATGATGAATTATTTAGTGGGAATTTTTGTTGGGTGTTGAGCTTTTTCGGGCATATTTTTGGGAAACTTATTTTTAAGTACTTTGGAGTATGGAATTGAGAAAGTTTTAAGGTTTAGTGGTTAAAGTTGAGGATCTAAGTGAAAAGCTTTTAGATTTTACTTATTATTTTACTTTAAGTAATTCTTTTGATAAGGAATTCATGGATTTAAACAGTTTATAGCGTATATGAATAAATCACTGCAAGCTTTTAATAAACTCAGCAGTTTGTTAGTCGCCTGCAGGTCATATACAAAACTCTAAAAACTTTTTGAAATTTATCTAGTTCACCTACATAATTAGTGACGAAAAGCTCGGTGTAAATTTTCATTAAAGGTATACTTTATCTGCATTACCTCTCCAAAAACTCACATTTCATAAGCTATTTATTCCTGAAAAATTAAATCCTTTCCTAAATAAATAAAAAAAAAAAATCACAAAATCACTCTTAAACGTATTTCTCGAACGCATCAAGCACACATTCTCAAACGCCCTCCATTGTGCCCGAAAAAGGAAGCGTTTATAAATCCCAGCTCCGCTTCGCGCTCAACAATAAAAGCTCCCGTCCCGAATTCCCAACAATGCTCCCAATTGGTTAGTTCCCAGCATTGCCCCTGCGTGTGCAACAAAAAAAAAAAAAAAAAGAACGCGCAGCATCCACGGCGGACGATCGTAAAAAAAGATGTCGTACACCAAAAGCTCAACATAATAGCTCCGCACGAGGAGCTTCGGTCATTTAAAGGAGGTCAGGCCTATAGCCGGAGTCGCATAAATGCCAAAGGTCCCGGCGCCCTTTCGAGTGCCAGGATCTTCTTTTTTTTTCCTGGCAACAGCTGGCAGCCGCTGAATACTTTTCGTCCCTCGCGCGCGATAAAACAAACGGGGCCTCGAGTTGAGTCGTATAGTAGAAATTGTCTGGGTGCGGACTGGAGATACACATGTGTGTGTGGTGCGGAAATTTCGGCGGAAACGACCAGAAGCGACTTCCGACGACTGAAAGCGCGCGATGCCGATTTCGGTGCTTGAGATGCTGAGAAATTGGTTTGATTTTGAGCGTCTGAAGAGAGTTTCGCGTAATGGATTTTTCCTAGTTTTGAAAATAATATTTATTTTATTGTACCGAGTGTACGAATTTTCGAGTGATAATTCTTTTACAACCGTTATAAAAGAGTTTTTGTCGGTATCAACGGTTTTAAAGCTCGGCTTGCCAAATCCGATACGCATCTACTTTCCACACTGTCCACGTAAGCCCGTAAACTTTGATGGCGCTTTTTGAACCTACCCCGCGCATAGTCAGTTTTTTTTTCATATTCCAGTGTAAGCGTGCAATAAGCGAATATTCTGGCTATAAAAGTTGCACTACGCTGGCTTTTTACAACCAACGTACCTGGGGCATTGCACTAGTAATTTAATTTTTCATGTTTATTCTCCATGCAAGTCGTTTAATCGTTCTCTAGGCTGGAAACATTTCGAGAAACAAAATGTGGTGGTAGGTATTTTTAAAGTGGAGATGCAAATTTTGATAGTATATTTTCTAGTAAAATAGAATAGTGGAATATACGAGTGATGTACTTTACTAATGAAAATTTAATCCTGTTAATTTCTGCAGGTAGCTCTTAATATAGCAAAACCGACTTCTTGTCCGTGTAGTCAGTGGATTGGCAAAATTAATTAGCGCTGACCGTTGTTAGAACTTGTACGGATAATTTCATTTAATTCTCGTATAAAGCTATGCTAAAACGCATTTTCAGACCAATTAGCTATCGCTTCACAACTCGAAAAGATAAGCGGAAGGCGTGGGGTAGATGGGTTTGGCTACCTTAGTCTAGTATGAAGTGTGAGAACGGATTAAAAATAGACGGAATAATTAAAAGCGTGCGAGTTACTCTTGAAATTTAAAATAATAATAGGGAAAAAATTACATAATATAATAAAACAAAAGTTCTCAAAAAAATGTTGGTCTTTCAAATACTTAATCTGAAAATTAAAGTAACATAATCGCTATGACCTAGTTGACAGCGTTAAATATTCATAGCCTTCTGCCAAAGTTTTATTAACTTTAGGTGTTCATCAAGCTCAACCAAAAAAGTGTTTTTTTTTTCCTTTTTTCTTATTAACTTACCGAACATTTGTTGATTTTTGAGTTTTTACTAATTTTATTGGTATAAGAAAATAAACAATAAATCCGTTGCTTTTCTAGTTAGACTAACACCCCATAATTCGACATTAACCCGCTGCGTCAAAGTCGATCTCGTAATACGTCACTGTGTCAGATCACTCAATCAATCGCTCAAAAATCAATCAGTATCCTCAATGACGTAATAAACCGCGCCGGAACGGCCATCATCTTTTACGAGTTTGACACGTTGGACGCTTCGCAAGACACTTCATTAAATCACGAAATCCTCATAAAAAATGGATATGAAATCCAAGTAAGTCATTTATAATATTAAATGAATAGTTTGCGTGAGTTAGATTAACCGATTTCCTTGAATATTATCTTTAATCTTTATAAGAAGATAAAAAGCAGAATCAGAAACAAATATTTAACTTTAAAAAAATTGCAATTATAAAAAACTGTTATATAAGTTTTTCTGGATGAGTGGAAAAATTTTCAAAAACATCGTGAATTAGTGTCACTAATTTATAAAATCAGAAAAAAAGAAATTAGGAAAAATGATAATCAAATAATGAAAAATCAAAAAGAAAGAATTGAAAAGTTATTTTTTTATTTTAATTTTATTTATAGTCACATCGACTATATGGTTATTAGTGTCAACTGAAAAGTTGTTTGCCTTAAATACATATTTACCTATCAATATTAATCATGTTTAGTATACTAATTCAACTTAATTAATATAAAGTAAAATCAATAAATGTTAATGAAATGTAATTACACAGTACATCGCTATAGTATCGCAATTGAAATCGATATTGTTTCAATTTTGGAGAAAAGTAATAGCAGCAACCTTCGAAAGCTTAATGATTTTGACCAATAAAAAATATAAAATCTAAAAGAGTACAAAACTTGTCTTCACATAACCTCCCCCTACCGTAAATTCCCAACAGTACAAGAAACCCACATGAAATAATAAAAACTCTACCAAACTCACTTTGTACAATGCAGGCTGCCAGCAGCGCCGCCTCACCGGGACTGCAGTAGAGCCGGCCGTGTAGCAGGTCCCTCTTGAGCTGCTGGTAGATCTGGTAGCGCGTGATCTCCTCTTTCAGGCGGAGCGGGTCGGGTGGGTAGAATTTAACGCGGAAGCTGAACAGGATTGGCTCCATGTCTGTAATCAAACACATGCGAATTCAAATCGGTCTCATTGAGCTGCTGCTGCCGCGTGAGGAATCCGCTTCACGAAGACGTAAGCGTGAAGGTGTAATGGGATTAGGTGAGATATGCTAATGTTACGTTTTGGTTTGGTTGTTGGAGAAAAGAAATTTTATGGATGGGCTTAGAGAATATGTGTGAGTAGGTAGATTTTTAAATTTTCTATGGTTATGATACTGTCGTGATATTAAATTAAGGTAATGAGGCTTAACTAATTAGTTTAAGTGTTATATGCAAATATAAGTATACTTTAATATTTGAAAAGCTTGATATCACATCATATTATTTTGATGTTACTAATTCATGCTCTATATCCTAATTAAAAATCGAAAATAATTTTCATCGTTTTATTTTTTACATGTCTGGTTGTCTTACATATAAAAAAAATATAAATAAGTTGCTTAAAATTATACCAGTTTACAATCCTAATATATTTAGAAAATTAATTTACAATTTTAATAACATTAATTAAACAGATAGAATATTGAACTTATTAAAATTCTTCCTTGAATAATAATTACAATAAAACTTTCCTCATTCCTACAGCAACCACTAAAAACTCCCTCAAACCAACCCAAAACACCCAACATCCACGCCAAACCCCACACCTCCCAAACATCCCCCAGAAACCTCCCCCACACCCCCTCGACATCGCCAAGCCATAAACCTCGCGATCTTACAACTACTAGCCTCCAGCTCCCGAAATCACCTCTCGCAATCAGCGTCCGTCATCTTAGCACAACCACGAAGCTTGTCGCGTCGCTCTTATCGCCCCCCCCCCTCCCCCACCCATACACAGCTACGCTACTGCTACTGCTATTGTGCGCGCACGAGAGTCACTAAAAGGGGAAGTGGACACGCGTGTATGTATATGCAGTGCGCGATCGATCGTGAGCTATATACACACTCGCGTCGCACGGGGCTGGATGTTTCGAAGCTGCCGGGAGCTCGGTGAGGCGCGCCGAGACGGCTTCTTTGGGGTGAACGGAAGCTTGGGGTCGAAGTTTAAGAGTTCGGGTTGAAAATTTGAAGAGATGGATTTTTCGTGTTTTTTTAAGGTGGATGGTGCGTCTGGTAAGGAAGCGTGGATGATTTGGGTGGGAGGAAGTCTGGATAAAACCGGAATGGTTGCTAAGGTGACGCTCCGGTTCTTTCCGGATTTAGACGGAATTCGTACGGCTAGTTTGGGATTTATTAGAAGGGTTGGTTAGCCTGTCGTGATGTGACCGTAATTTTGATTATTTATTAAAAATTGAAAATTGAGAATTTTATCGGCTCCCAGTACAGTCTACGCTCCCAAAAATGCAAAATAACAATAGAGTCTATCGTTAAATTTCAACATATCAAAATCACAAAAAATTTAATCCAACAACACGCCGCTCGAAACTAGAAAGCACACAGCTCAATGCTAATCCAAGTCTAAAATCGACTTCCCCGCCTTACTATAGAGCCCGATAAGCGTGTCCCGCGTCGCCTGGCCCGAGAGCAGCTATGTATACGCAAAGCTGCATCTGAATGTACATACAGCGTGTATACACAAAAGGCCAGCTCCGGCTGGCGTCCTCCCAGCCGAAGGGGGTAGTTTCTCCGAGTGCTGACATTTCCTTGGATTAGACCGTTGCCTGCATTATTGACACGCGCCGCTCGCCCGAGCCAGCTATAAATAAAGCCAAAGACGACTCTTTTTTTAAGCCTGATATGCGTATACTTGAGCGCTCGTTTGGAATTTGTTGTTTTACGTTCGGAATAAATTTTTAGAGGGGGAGGATTCGTTGAGACGCTGCGGCTGCGGGGATATTCCTGCAGTGCAGAATTGCGGCGAGAAAAGAAGATAAAAGCGGTGCGGATTTGCGTAAAGTTTGCGCGCTGGTTTTACGTTTCCGTGATTTTTATAGTTATTTAAATTCTTTCGGAGGTTAAAGATTTTAAGTTTGACTTTTGTCGGAATGTTTTTTACCAATGTCTGGCCAAACTCGGCACGCATCTACTTATATTCTTAAAAGCTTTATACATTACTTCAATTTTCTCGTTACCGTCCGTACCCATAAAAAAACAAATTTAAAAAAGCGCACTCCACGTAATTGTGATAAAACCAATAACGCCAACAATTTCAGAATACATAATTCTATTTTTCTCTTAACCTTCTCCCACTGTAACACCCGACATAAACAAACCTTCCCAGCATCCAGCCATTATTCCGCAAAACCAACGCGCCCTCGTAAACCCATCCCAGAAAAAAAAAAACTTTTTCCCGCGAATAACTATATTTCCCCTTATATGCAGCGCGTTCGTTCCGCGGCTGGAAGCTTTTTACAGCTCTGGCGTTTACTCGACGTATAAACGACGCGTATAGGCAAAAGCTCGGGCGCCGCAAATCGAGAAAGGATTTGTACGTACTTCCTCGCGCGTTGTATGAAAGGAAAAATAAAAAGCAACTCGGCTTCCTATTCCTTATCGAACTGTCCCTCCGGTTCTGCGCGAGTTCAGAGCGAGTGCTGGGCGTGAGGAAAAATAAAGAGGGTTTTCTAGAGAATAAGTAAAGTTGCTGGGAGGCAATCAGTTTGTCTATTGTGTTCTATTTCTGCGGTATGAAGTGTATAAATTTTATTCGACTTAACGTACAATTTCATCGCTGTGATTACGAGGCCTTGAAAGTTATTAACTTTTAATAAATGTGTGCGTAAATAGCTCATTGTAAAAATTTAAGAGGCCACTAATTATTTATAACTTTCCGGTCTGTTAATTTGGATTCATAATCGTAAACCTCGATTATAATGGAGAATAATGTTCAATTGTGTGATCACATAAATGTGCCTGAAATTCGAACTTCCATTCTGTGATAAGTTAGGAACTCTCGTCATACTGCAGCTATAAAGACGGAAATTAATTTCGCAGTAGTAACTTCTAAGAAGCTCATTACCGGTAAATAAGCGGCAATCGGTTATTCGCATCAGCTATATACTCTACGGAAAATTTCTTCAATTTGATCGTAAGAATATAATTTCAGCGATAAGACAGAGGAAGTCGCAATTGTCAAGGACGACTCTATAGCTTGGACAACTGCAAAATAATGACGAGTTGCTATTGTTTAGACAGAACGAGCAACGTTAATTTAACAAATAAAAAAGTTACGTTCATAAATTCTGAAAAAAAAGACTGACCCAACGGATTTTCGAGTAGTTTGCACTGATTTTACACTCAAGCTTCCGAGAAAGCTCACAATCCGTGCAGTCGCAATTATATTTCACGGTGACAGCATTCAGTCGAGTTGAGTAGCAATCCGTTGAGGTGAGCTCCGCTTAAGGCAGCGCGCAGTCAGGCACTCGCGAAATTAGAAGTCCAAAGCCAATTAAAATTTGGAGTTGCGAGCAATCAGGGCGCCAAACTTTTTGGAGCGAATACCGGCTCTAATTTGAGTTCCAGGTTGCATCAAAGTAGCGCCGTTAAAGAAGAGCTGAAATCTACTTTTTCGAACTGGCACGACCTTCTCCAAAAGCGCCCCTTAACCCAATGAAAGATTCAACCAAATTCCATTTCCCCGGCGCATTCCCATCACGCTTCGAACCTTCTCGTGCCGCAGCCGAATCGATCGCGCGCGTCAAAAGCCATAAAAGCCCCGTAAGAGAAACTCCTCGGCGGGCCTCGCAGTCGCGATCGAAAAATCGACTGCACTCGAGAACTCGCGCCTCCATAAATCATTCGGCTCTCTCTCGCGTCGCGTCAAATCGGCCGCTTACGCGGATTAAGAAGGAAGCGAGCTCTTGGAAAAATTTCCTGCTCAACTTCGGGAAGGTTCGAGGAAGGCGCGGCGCAGCCTGAAAGTTTCATGCGTCCGCGGCGGATGTAGGAAGTAAGAAGACTGCGAGCTTATAGGCCTGCGGTTGATTTGTTGGGGAGAGAGAGCGGAAAGCGAAGTTGGGCGAGCGCAAAAATTTGGAGCATCGCACCGAAGAGCGGACCGAGGCGTTAGTTATTCATGGCACAGTGCGCGCTGGCCGCTGAATTTTTCAGGAATACGCCTCTTTCTCAAAGCGAAGGAGCATAAAGGAGGAGAGAGGAGAGGAAGAGAGAGGACAATGCTCGGGGGGATGGATGTGACTTGTTTTAAGAGTCCGAGTTTTACGGCGCGACGAGGAGTGTAAAAAATTGTTATGGCGACAGTCGTCGTGCTAACGGACGATGGAAATAAAGAATGAGATGCTAATAAAAGCTTGAATAATGCCTTTGATCAACTCGACCGGCTCGAGGAATTCTCTTTTAGGAATGTATAAGCGAGTGATTTACTTATACTTTGATTTCCGATTGCTGCGTTCGCTGAAAGGTGAACGTGTGTTTTTATTATTTATAAATTAATTATTTCGCTGGGAGATTGTATCAAAGCTGGGCTGCATCAACTTATTTGATTAAAAAATAATGCTTCATTTGAAATTCTACGTTTCGCAAGCTCTAGTTTTCATGTTTCATCGACCCGCGGATAACAAGCTAAATTAAGGAAACACAAGGTAACGGCTTTATTTTCTTTCTATTTTTATTCCAGCGCATATTCGCCGAGAAAAGCAAGGCAGAGACGCGCTCGCATTTTTCCAATTTTACTTGCGAGTCCCACCATAAAGTGAAATAGATGTCACGTAGCTCCAGCTGTCCGGCGCAGATTCTGATTTAGTGGACCACTGCGACCGGTAGCGTCTGATCAAGCTCGGAGTCGTACTACTATACTACTACTTTAACCACTACTACTACTACTATATAGTAATCGCACGCGTGGCGCGAACATCTGTGGATACTGACCTTTGACCTGTTTGATCGCCGTTTTCGCCAGGTCCAGCCAGTGCTGAAACAAAAAGGATTTTCAATTAAATTTATGAAATTTCGTGAAAATATGTAAGTAATATATTCAATTCATAAAAAAGAGTGTAACAATAATCTCAGGAAAAAAAAACACTTTTTGTAGTAGTTTTTTAACAGAAATTCAGATTAGATTTAATGAAAGTGTTTAAATGATTCATAAATTAACAACTCTCGGTCATTCAGAACTTATTTACATATAATAACGTGCAACAAAGACTATTAAAACCATCAATGAAAACTTCTATCCAAAAACGATCAAATTTAATAATTACAGCCCTTCTCCCACCCCCGAATCCCCATCCCCTAACTCATCCCAAAACCCACCTCCCAGCCCCATAAAACAGCCACGCGTCGGCGCATTTCCGTCAACATCTGTTCCGTATCCCCCAACAGCGGCAAAATACGAAAGATCATCGGCCGAATCGTGCCGCAGAGAGCGCGGAGCCAAGGTGTTTTACAGCGCTCTCGGTCTTAGCAATTCAAATGGCGGCTCGCTCCTCTTTGGGTCGCTCTAAACGGTCGTAAAGAGCCGAGCCGTCAGCTTCTCTCCTTTTTTTCCTCTCTGTCTTTCTCTCCCTTTCTCTCTCAGTTTACGGCCGCGAAGTACAAGGGATTTGCGCTAAGCTGGCGCGTGCGGATTGGCAGCTCGATACGGCTTTTTCTTGCGCGCCGCTGGGGAAGCGGAGGAATCGGATGATGAGGGAGGGATGGATTAACGGCGATCGAAGGTTTGTATTAAATTCGGGTGGATGCTGAGGGATTAATTCGAGGTTGGTTAGCGGGCTTAATATCGAAGGTTCTTTTCGAGCCTATTTCGGTGAAAGTCGAAGAGTGGTGTGGGAGAGGTTTGAGCGGAATAATGAGGTTATTACTTGATGTCTGATAAAAGTTGATTTTTAATACGTTACAATATCGTTATATAAAATAGCCAATATCTTTCAGATGGATTAATTAAAGACGATGCTTTCTTTATAAAAACTCTATAAAAACTTCGAATCAAACAATATTTTAGACAATTCTGAACAACGATACAAAAGAACAGTTCACAGTCGCACATTATTCATCTCTACT
This sequence comes from Eupelmus urozonus, assembly GCA_900480035.1. Taxonomy (NCBI): domain Eukaryota; kingdom Metazoa; phylum Arthropoda; class Insecta; order Hymenoptera; family Eupelmidae; genus Eupelmus; species Eupelmus urozonus. The sequence continues at coordinate 47,227 of UELX01001027.1, forward strand.
TCAGTTATTCGCTGAAGTATAGAATAAAAATTCCTCGTCTCCTAAATTGCTCGCAGTACTCCCGCGCGGTGAAGGGGTTAATTTTTTAGATCGAGCATATACCTCGTGAGCCCACGAGTGCACCTCCCACGCTACATAAACGAGCGTGAGAAGCCATATTGATTTTTCTAAAAGCTCTAAAGCCCGAGAGCCGAGGCGGCGTGCTTGCAAGCTCGCTCGCATAAATATGAATGACCTCGGCTTTTGAATTCTGACTTCTTTTCGGAAGATTATCAAAGAGCGATCTTCCGGGAAAATTAATAATTTTAGAGTCTGTTTACGAAGTGCAGGTAATTTCTGGGTGGGGCGCGCGTCTTTGGGTTATTGTGACTTTTTTAAAGAGATTAATGTCAGCGATAATGTTTACCTTGGTGAGCTGAGCGCTAGGCGAAGGGAATGTAATTTTCTTCGCGAGCTGAGGAAGAAATTTATCGGTTCAATTTTTCCCCGGCTGCACGGGATTAAAAATTTTAGAAGATGAATTGCTAAGATTGAGTCCAGATGGTGAGCTTTATGCTAATAGGTAATTTTTTGTCAAACGTTGGTACTACTAATTTTGTGGTTGTATAACAACAGTATACATTTATTATATATATTTTTTTAAATGAAATTTAAAAGCGTCCTTAACAGGAGTTGTCTCAATATTTTTAAACTTTATGAAATTTAACTTTATAGTAAGTACATTACATTATTAGCTACCAATGAACTCTTTTCATAACTGTATCAAATTTTCATACTCTCTTTTAACCTTTGGACATTATAAGATTGAAACCTACAGCAGCCTAAAATTTTTTTTGAAAAGGTAATATATTAACAATTGCAAGCAATATCAGAAATACAACGAAAAGAACTCAAGGTCTACTGGTTACTAAAACGGCACTCAATTAATAATTTGATTTTCGAAAAGCTATATGCTTGCAATTTTCCAGTATGCGGTGACGGTCAAATTATCTGAGAGCAAACTTTTATCACAGGACGATCAATCTCCAAAATTACGGAAGGGCAGCCGAGCGTTCGTTTTATATCATCATTCAATTTTATTACTCGCCGTCTTCTCCATCTTTCATTAAATATTTCAGTGTGAACGTTTTATGATGGCGAGCAATTTAACAACTTTCGAAAAATACTGTACCGCCGAAGTAAAACGCGCGAAATTTACATCGATCGTAAGAAAAATTTACCGCCATCCGCAGGATCGAATTTACCTTGAGCATCATAAACGGTTTTGAAATTATGATACCGTACTCAAAGGATGAGAAAGCAGAAGAAGCTAGAGAAAACTGAGATCCAGAGGTCTACTTTTGAAAAGCGAGCTGCGTAACTGATCTCAGTGTAATAGAGTGTATCCAAAGTTTTGTGTTAATATTTTGGAAAGATATTCTGATAACATAGACTACTGACACAAATTAGAAGATTGCAAGAGAAAATTCTTTGAACCACTTGTTTCTACACCATAGAAAAATTCTTAAATTCTCAATAACAGAACAAAAACGAAATTAGCAAACCAACACCCTTCTAATCAGTCAATATTCAAATCCACCAGCGCAAGGAAATCCCACAACCAAACAATCTTCTCTATCTCCAATCAAAAATAGGTCAAGATCAAAAAATTAATTGCCAGTCAGACCACCTCGTTAACCAGCTCACACCAACGAATACACGTCTTCCACATCTATAGCAGAAGGCGAAAGAGCCAGCTAAGTTCTACAGAACGCGCGGCAAGTGCCGAAAGTTCGCCCGCTCACTCGCAACACTCGCAATTTGTGAGGGAGAACCGCGCGGCTAACGAGGTAATGCGCCGCTCGGCGAAAGTACGAGGATACAGGCCGATGTGCTTGAGCGAGGCAGGTGGCTGCTTGGCTCGGGGAGTATATTTCGAGCTGGGTTAGTGAAATTGAGTTCTTTGGCAATTTCTTGTTTTTTTGGCTTTAGTGAAAAGAGAGAAGAAATTCTGTTCGACTAATTTTGGATAATCAAGCGTTTTTGGAATTTATAGAAATGATTGTGGAAGGTTTGTAATTGCTCGTAAAAGTCCAGCGTAAGGTTGGATTTTCTTTAACAAATCGTACTCTCTGTGTAAAATTATTGTTCTTTCTCACAAATGTTATAATAATGATGATCATTATTCAATGTAAATACATTTGAAGCTGCAATTTTCAGCGTGTTATTTCTCTCAAAGTAAGCTAATTGCCAATTAAACACTTTTAAACTTGGAACTCGCTAGATTTACCACCAAAATCAGTGCTCTTGGCAGCGAGCCATGAGTGGCACGTCATGATTTTATTTTATGAAATTTTTCGCGTAATATTATTATTTGATCTTTACATATGTTTTTTGTGCTTCTTAAAGCAAGTGTCATACGAATTTTACCGAATTTATGCACATTGACATAAGGTCTCTGCCAAGTTATCACCAAAAAAATACATAAACCAACAAAACATTACGAGTTATTAAACATTAGACACTACTAAATTACTTTAAACCAACCTAGTTTCCCTATTCAAAAAAAACTCGCGTTTACCTTGTAGAAATTTTAGGACAAAAAATCTGGATTTTGGTCAGACATCCCTTGTACCTGTTAAATCCTCATGTTTTGGTCAAATTTCATCCCTCCCTTACTTACAGTCTATATAGTAAAACATGAGGATTTACCACGCGACATCTATCCAAAATTGAGCTTTTTTAGCCCTAAAATTTCTACAGGCGTTCCAACAAGCAAATACTGACCAGCAGCCATCACCGGCAAACTCTCACTTATACGAGGGGTCATCACGGCAAAAGACGTGCAACTGCAGTCGGACAAGTTGAGCAGCCGGCCGAGAAGTTAGGTTCTGCATTTCGTTTCGCTCTCGAGTCGATTGACTCGCGCCGGGCCGCCGAAGGCCGGAAAGCCGCGAAATTGAAAAGCCGGGGAACGAAGCTTCGGAATGTATATACCGACTTTCCTCGTGCGGCGGAATATTGGTCTGCCGGAGAAGTTGTTTGCTTGGGTGTAGGTGAGCTGGGCGGAGCAGTAGCAATTGTGCCTTTTGCCGGCTCGGTATAAGAGGGCTGTTGTGCGTTGCTCTAAGTACAGTTGGCTTGCCGAGCGATTGAGGTTTTTCTTGTAAGGAGAAGTGATTGTGAGAGGGAATGTATTTATTGGGATAAAGCGAACGCTGATGTATCAATGCGGAAGTAGAGTCTGATTTTACTCTGAAAGTGGAATCAATTTTCACAATTTATTCCAGTTCATTAAATAGCAATCCATGGTCCTAAAAAAATAAAAGAAATATGTACTTATTACACGCACATCTTGAACCGCATCTCTTCACGAAAGACGGACAATCCCTTCACAGTAACAACTGCTCGTGCGCGAAGCTTGAGAGAGAAGCCGCGCTGAAGGGGGCAAAAAGCGAAGATAAAGGATCGGGCCACAAAAGCACTCGGCTCAAAGGAGTCATCAGCGCTTAATCCGCTCTGGCAAAGAAAAGCCACAGGGCGAGCAAAGAAAATCCCTTTTGAGCATACACGCGCGCGTTGGGCGCGTAATCAACGTTACGGCGGCCGCGCGAATGCGATTACGAATGCTACAGTTGCCGTCTCAGTGCTGTAGTCGAGTGTTTGTGACGAGTGCCGCGTTTGTAATTGCGGGGCAAAAATGCAAGTGTCGCGCGCGGGCTCTCTGCTTTTGTGCACGCAGAGATGTCTGTGTGTGCGTGGGTGTATCGGTGTGTGGGTTAAGGCCAGGACATGAAACGGATGCGGCACGCTGCGATGGAGCCTTGTTTCTGAAAACTGCTTTTTCCAGGGCTCAGAAGATGAGATTTCTTTTCAATTGTGGCTCGTTAAAAAAGGTGCAGTGTTTAATTTGTTTTATTGCAAAAAGTGCCGAGGTAAGTTTCGGATTTGGAGAAAAATTTTTGAATAGCTTTTTTTGAAAGAGTCAAGATTCAGTGAGTGGGTAACTATTTCATTGAATGAAAGATGGAAGGCTTAAGCGCATGAATTAACAATTGTCTTCATTTCCCGTGGCGTTTAAGGAAAATTAAATTAATTTAGTCGACTTCACTTTCTCAAATGAATTGCCAAAAAGGAGCGGTTTCGGGTATAACGAACAATTACCAGGATTTAAAGTCAAAGCGGAACACTTACCCTTTGTCTACAACTATCCACGTAGCGAAGCCCGAAGTAGTCCGTTTCCAGAATGTTGAGCTGCTTGCACACATACTCCAGGATGTACTTTCCTTTGTGTTGTGGCTGAAACAAAAAAGACCATCAAAACATTATTCTTCAAGTTCACAATATTTGTATATACGTGTTGGTTGACCCGATAAATGAATGTATAATTATATATTCAAAAGTAATGAATTAACAAACTGTTTATATCAGTTTTCTAAAAAAATTGTCAAACACTGTATGAACGCGCAAAACAAAAATATTATTAATAAAGCGAGTAATTTTCATTTATCTCTAGAAACACAACAATCACGTTTCGCTCTTACGAGTAATAAAATATTTACGCCAACATCACTGTAAAACGTACGACAACGTGAGGCATAAAAAATAGAAAAGAGCAATGCCCTACGGTACTTCCGTAAGACCACTATAGGAAACAAGGCTTCTCGTATCAGGCAGGATACAAAGCGATGTTCTTAATTATTAAAAGTCGACTAGCGCTCTTTATTATTAGAATGAGGACGATCCGCGAGCTGAGATACAGCTGACGATTACATCGTTCCGAACGAATGGCAAAAAAAAGGCCATTAACGGGACACAACTGGCAGTCATTCGCCTGAGCATGATAACATTCGACCACATGTTGCTCACGCGACTGAAAAAAAAAACACTCGCAAACTGACTGTGTACATAGTGTGGCTGAAAAATTACTAGTACGAACAATATGCTAAAGTAAACTGTTTCAGCCTTCCGACATTGTTTTAGCCGAAATCTTATGTACTTTTATTGATGTATGTAAAAAATTTAATCAATTAAATACGTTAAAAAATTCGCTTAACCGAAGTAGGAATGGCACTATTTAATAGCCAATTCTCATTTTTAATTCTAAACTTCACATAGAAAATTAAAATCCATTTTTCGAAATTTACAGAACCGTTACTAAAGCCACCATTAACCACCTATTAATTCCTCCAACCCATCCATCATCCCCTAAACACCCATCACCTCCAAAAAAAAAGAAGAACAAACAATCCCCACACCTAACACCACATCTCTCAGGAGAGAAAACCTTCGCGCGAGAACTGCAGCGTTGCAGAGCCGCTGCCGGGGTACTTAGAGCGCTTACGGAGGCGTAACGCGCCTCGGTGTATCTGGGGGCCGCGCGTCGCGCGCGCAGACAGTGATTTAGCACCGAGGAAAGTCTTGCTGCGCCGCGAATCGAGAAGATTCCGCGCAACGGCGATAAAAACAAGACGGCATGTTGCCTGGAAGTTTGATGTCTCATTGAGCTCCTGCGGGGGCGGATCGATCCTGTGGCTCGGGAGGTGATGTATGGCTGGGAGTGAGGTTAGAGATCGAGAAAGTACCTATACGCTCGCGATTTGTCATAGCTGACTTTTATGAGCGCGCTTGTTATTGAATTCGAGGAGAGATGTCGAGGCTTTTTTGAAGCTGGGGATTAGGTGATGTGGAGGGGTAATTGATGGTGCTGGATAGTGGGTTTGCGGAAGTTGTTGCGTTTTAATAGTACATTTCGATACGGGTGTGGAAGGTGATTATTTGCCTCGTGAGACGTTTTTCGCCCGAGCGAAGCGA